>CAOJBI011377304.1:0-13906 GCA_948277035.1 Euphorbia corollata | reverse complement strand
AGTACATTCTTTTTCACATCATTTAGATATATATAATCCCCTTTTTTATTCTTTGCCATTTGTATTTGTGAGTTTAGGATAGAAAGTGGAAAGAATTTTGAAGTCATAGTTTAAAAGGTAATTTGAAGGGATTTGTCAACATATTAGCCTCCATTTTGGGCATTTCAATCATTTCATTTGTTTAGTTAGTTGTTTCAACTATTCCACGTGGAACTCAGTTTTTTGCTGAGTTATAGTTAGTTAGCTGTTTCAACTATTTGATTTGTGCCGCAAAGTCTCATATTTAGCGATGAACACCAAGCACTAGATGCTTAACCATGACCAACAAACCAAGGAATCGAATCAATCCCTGACTATACTACACTATATATGATTATAATATCGCCTCCACCCATATATGACTGCTTCTTCTTCCATCCGCTCCTAAGTTCATTCTTTTTAACAATGGTATAGACGTATAGTCAACTCATAGTTTTGGAAAATGTATTCTTGCAAAAACAAATGAGACGTATTTTCATGTATGGTATGTATATGTACAATTTTATCCTCATTCATGGACCCTTTACACTACTTCTATACTAAACTGAGGTTTTTACTAAATGCCGCTGGAAATACAAAGGGTAGCTGATATTCTCTAGCAACTGGATCTTCCCTTGGAGTCGCAGCGATTTGATGGCGGTTTGGTGATTGTGGCGGAGTTGCGTAAAGCACAGATGTCTCGATAATCTCTTGCCTGAGGTTTTCGTGTAGTCGGGACATTTTTTGTGCCCGCAATGCCGTTAAGTATAAACCAGCAGCAAGAAAAACTGTTAGCATTGACAACACTCCAGCTGCCGAAAATACCCCTTGTCTTATCACAAGGCAACTCGGTTTTGGTTTAGACCAATTCTTCAAGTGTCCCGATTCCACACTTAACCCGATTAACAACAAGATTTCCGCAACAGCGAAGCACATCCTGCAAAAGAAAACATTCTAAAGAACGATCAGTCTGAGCAACGGTAGAATTGTCTCCGTGTGACCAATAGGAATGACGTACCAAGTAGCGACGAAGAAAAAACCGGCTTGAAATGTGATGGCTTTTGCAGGTGCGAAATTCGGGTCCCAGTTGACTAGAGCTGGAGGAGGTGTTTTGGTAATGGAAATCAACAGGTAGGCATGTTCAAGTACCATTGCTACTGCTAGGCCAAAAAATGCAATACAACCACATAACAATGGTGTCTTCCCACTTCCACTGTATACACATTCTGAGTTTTCACCATGTCCTCTTCTACCATTTGCGTCGAACCATATCACCTACACCATGTCACGCCCCATAATCAAAGTCATTTACAATGTTTCGATTTCAAATATCGGTAACATACATATTAGATTTCCGGGCAAAATATGTGGTTGAGAGTGTTGAAATGATTGCCTTAATGTTTGTTTGCTATAAACAAAATTGTTATATAATTTTCGTTTCAAGTATTTTGCAACAAAATTTGATATAATTTTGTTATTGTTGATGTACGTAGTAACAATTTTTTAATATTTGTCTTTTGTATTATTTTTCAACATCTAAATATATGTTATGGTATGCAATTTTACTATCGGTTAAACTCAGTACTGTTTGCTTCGAAAATTATGTATTGTACAATTAAAAGAACACAAATGCAATAGGAAAACTGGAGAAGTAAGCAAAATGATATTGAATTTGAATCAACTCTAGATGTTAAAGAGAATTACTAAGAACAATTATTGTAGCTTAGAATTATTGACAAGGCAAAGAGCGTGCTAGAGATAATAAAAAGAGAACATGTACCTGGGAGCGAGTTGCTTCGGCAATGAGACAAAGAACGAAGCAGAAAAATCCGCAAAGAATTGTCAAAACGGTTAGGAAGGCTGCCGTTTTGCTACCCAAATCGGTGCTCCGAGGACCCGGCGCAAGATCAGCATGTGTGATTGCTTTTCCCTGTGACATTGGTGAATGAGTTTTTGCAAATTGGACAAGAATTTGCATAAAAGAAAGCTTGAAATTATAAGGCTTAAAAAATGTGACAAAATGGTTAACAGAATTACTTGGAACAAAGGTTGCTTAAAGGCCAAAGATTCTGGACTTAAATTCCAAGCATTCACATTCACCATTGATTCAATTAATTGAATTTGCTTTCAAGTATTCCTCTCGTTTCTTCTTCTTCTTCTTCTTTTCACCTCTAAAGTACATTTTTTTATCTCTTATTTTCTTCAAAGTGCAATTCTTTTTTGTGAAAGGTACATTTTGCTAAATTGAGATACATTTTCAAGTGTGAGCAAAACTTCATCCCATGATCAGGGTTTTTATTGACATTTTCAATAATTTTAGGGAGTAATTTGATACTCATTACAAATAAGATTGAAAAGATAATTTAAAGATTCATACTTCCAATTTTGAGTTATAATCTTCGTTTGGCCCAAATTTAGGAATATGTCTCAATAGAAATATATAAATGTAGGTACATATACAACTGATAAAAGTTTGAAATTAGGGTCCTAAATGGGAGCTTTTGGCCAAAATGAGATAAACAACATAAGAGAATAAGAGAATGGAATAATTGATTTAACAAGATATTGCAATGATTGGTATAAACATAAGAAAGGGAAAGTATGATTCCAGGGTAAGAAAGGGATAAGATGGCATCTATTTGTACCCAGTAACAGATTTGCAGGTTGACTCAATTTTGTAGATGGGTTGACATTTTTCTTTAAAGAATAGAACCAAATAAAAGGACGGCCATTAACTTTTAGCTTTTCAATTTAATATATCAAGTTCTTAGTTATAATTATTAATTACACATTGTAAATTGAATATAAACAATGTTAAACACGTGTTCACATTTGACATTGTATTTCTAATGGCTTTTTTGCATTTTTAGTGTAGCAACATAAAAGTTTTAAATTTAGAGGGTGATACATATTTGCATTTGTCAAGATAATTTTTATAAAAATATTTTTCACTAATAAAAAACTTTTTCATTAAAACTTACAATTTACAAGTGCTCATGGTTTGATGAAGCAAAAGATAAATACAATCGATCCCAATCAATTTTATACAAAAAAAAAAAAGCTAATCAATTGTCTCGAATATCAGTTTTTAGTCAGATGTGTACATGCCACATCCAAGAAAATTGATGATAAAGCAATGGTTTTTAAAATTACAAGTGCACTGCTTCTTTTTCATTCGATTGCCTCTGCCTACAAAAAGTTCTATAATAAGATTGTGCTAATCACGTTCAACTTGCCAATGTCAACACCCTTTATATTTTTACAGCAGATATTTAACTATAAAATATTCTCATAATAAAAATCTTTTCTACCAAATAACTTCTATCTAGTCTACCAAAAAAAAAAAAACTTTTATCTCATAAATCCCATAACATAACTACATATACTTTCAGAGAAAGATAAATCTTTGACGGTAACTAAATCTCAAACAAGATTTATTCCAATGAAACACATAAAAGAAGAACCGAGAAAGAACCGCAAAGTGCATCTTTTATTTGCTTAACAAAGAAGATTATAAAAAATTATTCCGTAGGTAAGCATTTTAGTAGTTGATTCTTTCAGCACCAACAAATATGGTTTCTTCTCTAATCCCACTAATTTCCTTTCTAACATATTCCTCTGGCAGCTTCCTACCATTTTCATCACAAGCATTTATATATAATCCACCCGTAGGATAGTCCTATAACACTTGAAATTAATACTTACACATACATTCCCCACCAATCTCGATTTTATTAGCATCAAAATTCAGCATTGTAAGATATGGATTCCGAAGAATACATAGTTGTGGATCTCGACGCTTGCACAAGCAACCAACAGTCAGATAAAAAGGCTAAAACCAAAGGCGCTGCAAACTCCAGTATTGAGAAAGCATTGGCTCATCGTGCACTTTACAGTTCACATAATAGTCGAAGTAAGGGCAGAAACGTAATTAGCAAATATAGCGGTGCTAGATTGTCCCCTAGCAGGCTAAGCAAGGTTTCGCATGCTGATGATTCATAGGCTGAGGTATGATAAATCTAGCATTGTTCACCATATGCATAATGCATAGATCCAAACTCTACAATTGTATTGGCTTACTAAGAAATAGAAAGCATAAATCCGATTTTGACTTGTTAAGGTAATGAATGTCATAACATCTTCAATGTGTTCATTGTACTAGTACTACTACTCACAAGTCACAAGAAATAGGAAACGTTATGCAATCATCATGGCAATGCAATTGATTAATGTAATTATGCATTCGAGTAAATGAAACAACATAAAATTGTGTTGTCTAGATCAAAATAATAACAAATAGACTATTAAATTCGTACCTGATATAGGTTTAACTCTTTAAGTGGAAGAAATCAGCCTAAATGTATACAAAATAAGACTTCTCGAATCAGCATACCGCTAACTGTACTTTCTGAGCTTCTTAAATGAATCACGATGGTTCACAAGTATCCAAGTGCAGCGCCATTCAGCTGATCACTTCCCAAGATTGGACAGTCAGAAGGGTCATGTCCAAACTGCCCACAGCAAGGTCCAGAACAATACCTTCGCTTTCTGGACATATCATTAGGTCTTCTTTCTTTTAGCTTCCCAAGGCTAATTGAATCATTATGATTATTCCCAATTCCAAGAGTTTGAACTATTCCATCAGCATCCCCCACGTCAGGCAGAATCAACGAGTCAGTGGGGCATTTGTAGTCATTTTCGATGTGTGTTTGTCTAGGAAGGTTTTTAACCCGGGAGATTGCCATAGCAATTTGGTTGCATGCTTCGTTAGTGCGTTCCTCCGTCTCAAACGCCTCTGCCATGAGCGTCGAAGCCATGGACTCGATTAACTGCATCTTCTCAGGATGTGTCCTGATAGAGAAAGACGAGCTTACATCACGCCATCTGATGGGCAAATATTGTTCAGGAATGTGGAAGCAGTTATTTGTAGAAAGGACGCGAAGAACATGCCTACAAAGGATGCCTAGGAATTCAAACTGATTGCAGCTACAATTGATGTGCTCTTGACAAGGATCCCAAATGACTTTGCAACCTCCAGAGATTTGAGTATGGTGTCTCACTTGATAACAATAATCATCGATCGGAAAAGATGCATATTGTGGAGCTAACACGAGCTCCTCTTGCAGCCTGTTAAAGGCATATGGAGTAAGAACAGAGGCAGCATGTGTTTCGATTGGTGAGCCTGTTTTGAGGTAGCCTTTCTGCAGTTTACGCTGAGTTTCTGCCTTAGCCCCAGCATGATTATTTACAATATCAGCCACCTATAGAACCAATTGTGAGAAGTTTAAACGCTTTTATAGATAATAGAGTGAGTAAAATAGAAGGAAAGTCACATACTCGCTCTAAGAAACGGTCTAATTGGGATTGTGCACTTGAAAAATGTTGAATGAAAGCATTGATCGACTCAGATTGACTTGTATTCAACATTCCTGCAAAAAAGTAATGCCTCAAATATGATAGAGCCCAAAGCGCTCGCAATGCATACAAACTAGCAATGTGCTTATTAGCATGGAGCCCATATTTATGAACCATTTCTTTCCATCCTTCCTCAAAGTCTTCCATAAAATCCAGATTATGGAGCCGAATAAACTCTGCTTTGAAATCATCATAACATGACCCAAGTGCAACAGAAAACCAATCAGAGAATTTCGCAATTATGTGCCAAATACAAAGGGCATGTTTAGTCTCTGGCATTTTGACAGCAATCGCCTCCTTCAACCACCTGTTTTGGTCGGTCATAAGAGTTTGTGGAAGTTTTCCATTCATGAAGTTCATAAATGCCTGGAGAAATATTAGTAAGTATTAGACGGATACGACAGGGCGAAAACAACGCATTAAATTGTCATCATTCATAATTATAGACCAAAAAATTTCAGCATTGCTCACTTAAATACACAAATACGACAATAATTTGCGTCACTCGTCAACCAGCGGGGTAAATCGAGTAAGATTTTTACCTTCAAAGCCCAGGAAAAAGACTGCATGTTTTCATCGCGCAACAGAGTACAGCCAAAGAAACAAGTCATCCCGTGATTGTCCACCCCTAGCCAAATGCCTAAAATCATGTCGTATGCATCTAAACGGTGGGTTGTGTCGAAAACCACTGCATCGCCAAATGCCTCATATAATTGAACAGATAAGGCATAGGACCATGCAATATGCTCTAACCTATTGTTCCCGTCTATTTTGAAGTCATATTTAAAGTTATGATCTTCATCTTTCAATTTCTTGCACATTGCGATAAGATCAATGGCATCATTGTCTCGATTGACATTTCTGAACGACTGTAGTAGATTTCTCACATCAATTTCTGTGAATGGTAAACAACCTAGCTTCACTCCTTTCTCTAGCTCCATCAGTCGTAGCATCTGTCTCACAGACATTCCCGCTTTTGCAAACATGCAAATCCGACTTTTATCATCTGGAGATATTGAGCAATAAGCAGGAAGGAGATGAACTTCATTTGATTTCAACAGTTCATGGTTGTGGATATTGCTGAAGCCAGTAACACGCCATTCAGGGACATCAAAATTTGCCCTCTTCACAATCCGCATATATGCCTGACAGCCACATCGAGACGACTTTCGATTCCTTTGCATCTTTCCATCTTCAGATGGTTTCATTTGTGGATAACCGCCACGATGGCAAGTGAAATCTCTTCTTGTAACCCCTCTACCAACACCATCCTTTCCACGAGTTCTGTGACGCCTAATCGAAAAGCCACACTGTTTTGCAAAACTGCAATAGAATTCATAAGCAGCGTCTTGGGAGACAAACCTCTGGCCTATAAACGGAACGAGGTTCACAGATGTCTGCCGCGATAGTATAGTGTCTTCAGGTATTTCTTCGATGTTGCCAGCATCATCTTGAGATATATCCGTCCCGTTTTCAGATGACTCTATCACCATGCTTGTTCCTTCTGACATTCTTTCACCAGTGGAGAAACTCAGATATTAGACCTGAACAAAACAATTCATTAGGATCGCATCATTAGCTTCGAAAATGCTAAACATTATTCTTCGCAGCATCCGATCCACAATCAAAGGATTTATTTTAACACATTTACCCTCACAAAATCTTGAGACTTAAAATTAGTAAAATCATCACACTTCACAAATCACAAGCATACATGATTACATATACAAACTGTCTCACACGAGCATTACCACATAAGATAAGAAGTTGATTCAAATTCGAAGCATTGACTAAATAGAATGAAAGATAGTTTTCGAGAAACTGCTTTACTCCGTTCCTGGAAAATGCACCATACTTGTTAATGCCCATCTAACCAATGTCAATGCTTCAGCTAAGAGCACAAAATTGACAAGAGCATAATCCAACCTAATTTACTGGTCAGTAGTAGCACACTAATCCTCATGTATGAGCTATTAGCAATAAAAAACAACAAAAATGTTTTAGTTCAATCGTCCTAATCATTAAACTGCTCCAATGCATCAAGTTGCCATCATGCCTCAGTCTCCAGGTGCACAAGGCTCCAGTCTTGTCACCTTGCACCTGCCGGGATGAACTTTTTAATTTTTTTCATGGTTTTAATACTAAAAAGAAATGCATTAATGTATAAAGAACTTGGTGTGCCTAGAGTGCAACTAAAGCCTGAACCTTGCGGCACAGTCCTCCTGGCGCCTGAACCGTGCCTAGCACCTTGACAACTATATTGCCTACATTACGGGTAGGAACTACAAAGGTTAAAACTTAGCCAGATTTGCCTTTAGAATCACAAGGAACTTGTTTGCACGATTTAGAAGTCACCAACATCTGGGGATAGGAAGGTTCAAACAAACCCAGCTTTGCCTTCTGAAGTACAAGGAAACTGTTGACACGGTTTAGATTGTAAAATCAGAATTAGGAAGTCATACCCTAGACTGAAGGCTTCCAATCAAAAACTTAAGATTTTATCCTCCAAACTCATATGTTCTTAGTCCTGAGTGGATTTACATCAGTACTTCAGACAACCACACAGCTATTGCCCATTAAACGAAGAGAACAGCAATTTAGCAAACGATATGACGGAGCCAACTATTTTCATGACATTATTCGCTGGAACCGTATCTGAAAGCAAGATACTTCAAATCGTTACGGTCATCACACTTCACAACACACACACAAATTCACAATTTAAAGAAATAACTATTCAGACACAATCATTATAGCATATGAAATAAGTGCATAACATAGCACAACCCCAATCAACATCCCATCCAGAAAGAGAGAGGAAGAAGCTTCAATAGCACCATACTAAAAGCAAAATGGGCGAATTAAAGACGAAATTAGTGCCAAAAATTAAAACCTAACAGACTGATACACAAATTGGTACCGTCAAAACCCTAAAAACCAAAAGCAGGAATGATGGAACCTTTTCGATTTCATTATAAAAAGATACACAAATCAAGGCTTTGATACGAATTCTAAAACGGTAAAACCTAAGAAAACGGAAAAGCAAAACGTCAATAATGGCGCATTTGAACAACAAAGAGTAGATTAAATTAATGTACCTGAAAACGCGGGCTATAACGGTCAATAACTAACTTGAAATTTTAAAGAAGGCAGGGAGAAGAGGAAACTGGCGGGCAGGGAGATACTAGAGAGCGCAGGAGGAGCAAAGCGCATAGTGAGGATATCGATAACTGTTCAAATCGGAGAAAAGCTATCATGCGCCATGTGGATACTTGAGATTATGAAGTGCAACAGCAGATGTAGACCGTTCGATTAAAGCGTGAGCCTGCTATAGTTCCAGCGGGCCCGTGATTGAGAAGTACTTGTTTCGGTACGGCTCTTACATGCGCAAAGTGCGCACGGGTATCAACTTTAGTAAATTTGGGCTTAACGATATCTATGACATTATTTAGGCCCATTTTCCAGTTGCAGTTGTCACTAAAAGTGTATTGAAAACAAAAAATAAACAAATCAAATCAAATCAAATTGCTGTATTCCTCGCTAAAAAGATATACAGCAATTTATTTTAAAGACCATTTAGTCTTCCACATTAGGTTATTTAAATTGTAAAACCTGTTTAAATAATTGAAATTAAATTCAATCTGGCTTAAATACTGTGCAATTTTAAACATTTCAGCAATATGTTACTATTTAAATAATTATGACCGAAGTATGAATTCTAGAGATCCTAAATTTGAATCATATTCAAGACGGGTTTGAAATTTTTTCTTTTCATTTAATATAATGTAAGCTAGCAATCAGTGCAACAATGCATTTGAAGTTTCCAACACCCATTTTCAATCAGTATCTTGTTGATGGCGGTTCCTGACAAACATTAGACTCCTTACATTGCCTTTCATTGACGGTGGTGAACCATCTTCGATCTGGTTAAATCTCGAACCTTTATCCATAAGTATATATATATATATATATATATATATATATATGAAGTGCTATTTCCTGAACTCTTAAGCCAATACCAATTTGCCTGAATTCCTCTTCCTCCATATATTACCCTGGTTAAACTAAACTTGAGATATTACATTTTTGTGCATGATGTGAAGGTAAAATAGAAACTAATCCAGTAAATCAAAATTAGGGGTCTCCAAATTATTAGATAAACAGAAGGTAATAATATATCAAAGTAATATAATAAAAAAATTCCCACCATCAATGTATCTTAAATATTAGTCTAAAAAGTACCAAATGCAAATCTTCACCTTTGGATATGTATGCTTGGCATCCCCTCCTCCTTTGTTGCCAACAGAACACCAATTGCCAAACATTGAGTAACTTTGGGATCTTTATCTATTAACCCACCCAAAATTTCGCTGAATTTATGCTTGGCTGACATTATTAATTCACCAATACCTTCATCCCGGTACTTGAAAACATCACATGACAATTCACACATATCATATGGCTCCTTCAAAGTTTGCTCCAATTCAACCCTATGCAACCCTACTCTATATGCAACCTAACATCTAAAAATAGGACATGCAACACCTTTGATCCATCTGTTCATGATGTAATTTGAAGGAATTCTATCGACATTGTGAATATGAAATATTGATAATATATGCTTGCACAGAATTCCCTTTGACTCAAATAACATACACTCACAACTACACTCTTTAGTACTTGTATCATATTTAACTTGAACATCTTGCTCTGAATCATATTCAACTCGATACAACTGCCTTGTAGATTCCTCATTTAGTAATATTCGTCTGCAACCTAATATTGCAAATAACCCCTCATGAAATAGTTTGAATATCTCACTTGTATAGACGCTACTAGCGTGCTTCTCTAAACCCATACTTAATGTCAAAATAGGAACCTTATGCTTAGAATCAAATTCTGCACGTCTAAGTACTTCAAAACAATTTTCTAATGCTTCTTCACATTTGTGCACAAGCTCCTTCAGCGTCATTCTTGATTTAATATAGGGATAAAAAAATGCATCAATTCTCTCCCTACAACTCGTCTTATTCATTCCCCCAAAAAACACATTCTTGGTAAAGCATGGAACCCATAAATGCCTCATAGAATATAAATTTTGTAACCACTCATTTTCGGTCAAATTGTACTTGATCATTAACCTTTCCCATGACATTTCAAAATCTTCACTAGATATTGACATGTGAATGCATTGGTTCAAATCTGTCTTAAAATTGGAATGGTCATGATAAATATGAATTTTTTTTTCAGGAAACCTCTTAATTATGTCCCAAACAGACAAACAATGCTTGGTTGTAGGGAACACCTTTGCAATAGCACTCATCATTGTTGCATCCTGAAATACAAATGACAAATGTATAATTTGAATATCTAAAACTAAATATATCCAAATAGATGAAAAAGCACGGTTTATAATGCTCATATAAAAATAAAATATGAAACCGTGAATGGTTCAAAATTTAACATAATAAATGTGTTAATGCCAGAGAATATAAAAACAGGAGGGCCAAATCTTCAAAAAGAAGTGTAATGTTTTAAAGTCCAAAACATAAACACACAAAATTTATCCTCAAACACAATTACAAAAAACTAGTGCCCACGTGAAGGTTATTTCATCCTAATTCACTAGGAAGGATAATGCTTCTTTCTCGCTTCTCATACAGAACTAAAGATATAAAAAAGCTGGAATGTTTTAAATAAAAACTTATATTTTTCATGTTTTAAGTTGTAGATTGATCAGTAATACCTGGTTTGTTATGAGTGAAATAGGGTGTTTTCCTTCCATTGCATGCAGCCAAGCCTCAAATAACCAAATGAATGATTCTTCCGTTTCATCTCGCATTAATGCACCCCCAAACAATATGGTATGCATATGGTTGTCGATACCCACAAATGGTGTGAATGGGATGTTATATTTGTTCATCTTATATGTTGTATCAAAACCAACAGCATCTCCAAAGATTTGATATGCCATTCTTGACCTTGCATCTACCCAAAAAAAATTAGTCACCCGATCATCACTGTCTAACGAGATCGAATATCGAAAATTATGATTTTTTTCTTGTTGATGAATACAATAATTAAGCACAGCATTAGCATCTCCCGCATCCAATATTTTTCTACCCACTCCAGTATTGTGATTATCACAATCTTTTATAGTAAATGTCACCTCATCATGACCAGCATCCAAAACATTAACTTCCTTCCCATCTGGAATACTTTGACTATCAAAAACTCCACATAAAGCTTTAGTAGTATTGGTAACCCTTTTGTTTGTTCTAAAATACTTCACACTTTTAGGTGTTACCATTTCATGATTATGGGAATCATCAAACTTTGTAATGTGCCACATTTTAGTTGACGTATTCAAGGTGGAATGTAAAGATGCACGACAACCTACCCTACAAGACTTAGTAAAACGACAATTTTGGATACTAATATCTCCCATAATATTTCTTTCTCTTTTTAATTTGTGAAATCCCTCTCGATTACATACCAATTGAATAAGATTTGCTCTTGTATTCCGACGACGAATGCCAAATCCCCTATCCTTAGCATAGGCATTATATAACGCTTCTATTTCCTCAGATGTACCAAACTTCATTCCTTGTGCTATAATAGCATCGATCGATTTATTATCATTTGAAACAGAACTATTTGATACCACATCAGTGGAATTTGTAGTATTATTTTCTTCCATCTGAAAAGTCAAGCATATAAATATCTCCAGTTAAAATCCAATCAAAATCTAAAACTATATAGAAAATAATCAATCTAAAACTAAACAGAAAATAATCTGAGAAAATACAAACATATTCTT
Organism: Euphorbia corollata; assembly: GCA_948277035.1. NCBI lineage: Eukaryota > Viridiplantae > Streptophyta > Magnoliopsida > Malpighiales > Euphorbiaceae > Euphorbia > Euphorbia corollata. The sequence goes on along the minus strand of CAOJBI011377304.1, from coordinate 1,653 downwards.
TCCAAAAATTTCTTGACATATTTAGCCCATCTAATAAATAGACAGTGTCATGTCTGTTTGGCTTATACGTGTAATGGAGTAGGTTTACATGATGTTAAGGAAATACAGCAACCAATTTTAACACCCTTAAAATGACATTGGATTAACTAATTGAAAAACAATATTTTTCCTTGAAATTATGATAAAATCAATCTTAATAACCAACTTACTAAGCTAATAGTTCAATATTATATTATTGATGTGAAGAATTGGAAAGAATATAAAAACAAACTTTTTCAGGAAAATTAGAGATGGAAATATTTGGAAAATAAGAGAAATGACAAAGAAATGAGGGAAAAGAAGAGAGAAAAGAGAAATAATTGACGAAAAAAAGGGAAAATACACCGAAGGGAGGGTTTGATCCCAGGATGAAGATGTGCATGCATGGAGTTCCCAACCCCTTGCCGCTGAGACAATACAAGTGCAATAGCAAATGAAAGTGGACAAACAAAAAGAATCAACAAGCTCATGCCATTCAAATCCAAAAACACCTTAAATTAAACCCTCAAGACACATTAAACAAAACCTCTACAAACCAGAACTAGCTAAGAAGGCATCCACACAAAAAAAAAAAAAAAAAAAAAAAAGCGAAGAAAGTGAAAGTACCAGCGGCGAGAAAAAGGGCAAAGAAAAACAGCAAAGCTTCTGATAATTATATTACCAAATAAAGGCTTTTGATAATTAAAACCTAACAAATTTAAACTATGTTCCAGTTTCAATGTTGTCTAATTGAAATTCAAATTGCGAACTACGTAGAATCCAATCTAGAACTGGCTTATACCTCTAATTGTTAAGCTATATAATCATGACTCTATAACCACTTTAAAGAAAATCTGCGCCAAATCATCTCAATATTTGGTCATATACAATCAAAACTTCACGGTTTCTATTTCAACTATGCTAATTGGGCATATTATCAAAGAATAAAGTTTCAAGTTGTTTAAATTTCAATTATAATTTTAGGGCATAATATCGAAAAATAACTAGTAAGAGAGAAAACCTTGAGAGTTTGAACAAAGGAGCAGAAGTTGGCTTCTACGGAGAAGGCTGTGATGAAGTGGCACTGCACAGACCTTCAGTAACCGCGAAGAAGCAGAGGACAGCGGAGACGAATCACAACAACGAAGGCGGGCAGACCTCAATTTGAACAGAAATCGGTGTTGGAACTTGAGAAAGTGTCAGTGAGGATTGGGGAGAATATGTGAGAAGTAGGTTTGTATAGAGTAACCGCACACCATTAGATTATAAACGATATCAACGGCTGAGATGCTAGTTGCGTCAATTGTGTAGGATAAATTTCGTTTATTTATTTTTTAAAAAGGTAAGGAAATATATGGTTTGTACTTTTTAAATTTGTAGTCTGTTTTTTTTTTTTTTTGATGAAAATTTGTAGTCTATGTTTAAAATAAAATTTTAAATTGTTTTTTTTTTTAATTTGATCCAATATATTATTAGATGAATGATCAAAGTGGTTTCAGGTGGTGGGTTCAATTTCCACGTTGACCAAATGTTGATGAATTTTTTCTTACATATTTAAAAATCTAAAAAGTAAATGGTAAAATATAAACGTGGTAGATGAATATTTATAAATAAATCAATTAAATTATATAATTT
>CAOJBI011377158.1:0-14338 GCA_948277035.1 Euphorbia corollata | reverse complement strand
TCCTAAGACTTATATTTCCTCATTCTAACGCATAGCCACGAACCAAGTCTCAAATAAACATCCTGGGCTCCAAAAATATTTTTCATTTCGATACATCAATTTCGGTATAGCTTTAGTGAGATGATGGAAATTGAACGAAATATCATTTAACAGAGTCTAGATATACTAGTTTGTTGGATGAAGATGATGAACCAATAACAACCGAATATGAAAACTGATCGACATAATATTTTCTCTATTGAATGAAATGGAGATTAACTAGTTCGATAAAGCAGGACCCGTTCTATTACAACTGTCACATTTAGTAATATTGCATTCGGAAGCGGCAACAGGTCCCATATCTCAGCCACCGTAGAACTTAAAAATCTTCAAACATTGCATTATCCATCCATGTAGGGACGGAGCCAGGTCGGAGTTCCGGGGGGGGCACTCCGACGGCGGAATGGGGAGAGGCGAAAGCAGCTCCGGCATAACGGCGACGATGAAGGCGAGGCAGCAGGGGATGTAGTGCAGTTCTGCTAACACCAAGTTCATTTTAGTTTAGTCTGGGAACAAGTACCAATCTATATAGAAATGAATAGAGAAACGGTAAAGTCAAGAGCTTTATTCGAAACTCAAAACACACTTTTGAATACCAAAATTGACTGGCTTTTGTTTTGCTCTCAGACTCAGAAACACAAACATTAGACCAATTCAATTTCCTAAAATCTGAAAAACACTTGTAAAACCACAATTTTGCACATTTAAGAACGTATATATATATATATATATATATATATATATATATATATATATATATATAAAATAGTAAAGCATTTACAAGTATGACAAATGGTAGAGTTGGCTGGGAATTGCTTTAAAGAGGATCAGAAAACCTAGTTCGACACGCCTGCATTTTTAAATAATTCCTCAATTCATCAAAACGACGTAGTTTCATCCTGGGGTAAAATAAAGAAGAATAAAACGGCGTGTGCTCTTTTCTCCCTAAATTCAAAATCCCTAACTTTTTTTCCCAATTTTTTTTCCAAATTGACAACACCCACTGCTTCCTTCTCTCTTCATCGATCACTTCTCTCGTCACCCACCACCACTCACGCCGCTCATCACTTCACACCGTCGCCGCCACCACTCACCGTCGCACCATCCTTCGTCGCCCTTCAACACTCACAGCCAGCACTCACTCCGCTCGCTCCAAATCGCAGCACAACGCCGGCGACTTTACCTTTTCTCCTTCACAGCTCCAGCCACCGTCTGTGCCCCCCCTACCGCTGTCCCTGCATCCAGGCCACATGTTTTATTAATTTCTTTTGGGCTAATATATATTTTGCCCCTCAAACTTGGCAAGAATTCACTTTTACCATCCTGAACTTACAAATGTCTCAGTTAACATCCTAAACTTAGTAAAAACATAACTGACAACCCTCCTCGTGACATGTGTCACTTTCTGGTTGGATAAAAAATCTGACATATTTGAAAAGTTAAACCAACCAGAAGGTGACATGTGGCACGAGGGGGGGAGGGGCTGTCATGTGCGTTTTTGCCAAGTTTAGGATGTTAACTGAGGCATTTGTAAGTTCAGGGTGGTAAAAATGAATTCTTGCCAAGTTTGTGGGGGTAAAATATGTATTTAACCATTTCTTTTAATTAAGTTGCCCAATTAAAAAATTTACCCACTTTAAAAGAAATTAAATCCTACCTCTTTAACAAAATTTCTAGTATTTCATTGTAAAAAATGAAAAAACAAAATACCTTACTTTTCATCGGATTTAAATTTTATGTCCCCGTTATCCTATCTCCTATTATGTCTGAACAAGGATATATTTTCTCCCTTTTCATGTTGTTACCAACTTTTATCAATAAATGCACCTTTATGTTAAAGAAGCTATATGATTTATTATTATCATTATCATGAAATCTTTTTTATCAAAATAAATTGAATAATAAATATTTTCTGAAATAATTAACTCAAGTTCTAAATCAAATTAGTAAAAGATATATATTTTCAAATTTTACCCAAAACTGCTCTCGAATCTAATCATCCTAATAATGTGCTCTCATGCGTTTATATTGAAAGGAAGATTTTTTATGAGTGTATACAATAATTAGTCAGAAATATTTTATGGCTTCTTGAATTTTCTAGACTAGATATCCATCTTTTAAATAACATTATTAATATTATTTTATAGTTTAATTTTGTTAAAACTCGAATTTTAAATAAAAATTTTTCTATTCACTGGAATAATATTTTATTGGCCGGAATTTATACTTACCAATCCGTTGATTAGAGTACCCACTTAATTTGGGGTATCGATGGCACAGTCACTAACCGCATTCAGCTTTTACTTTCTGCTATCCACATTAGCCCCAAACCCTGACCACATAAATCCTCGACGTTCACTTGTGCAAACAGGCAAACTTCCACTTTCTCATTTTCTATTATTATTCTATTAACTTGATTAAGGTTCATCAAAGGAAAGGGACGTAAGAAATAAACAAAAGGAATGTGATTATTTTTTTTTTTTAATTTTCAATTCGTTTGGCTATGTTAAGGAAAGAGAATGGTTCCATTTTTATATCATTTTGTTAATTTATTATCATATATGTTGTGCGCGGCGGAAGCAAAATCGGAATCAAGAAAACACATCGGAGATATCGATTTCAAGCAACAGAAAAATAATGAACATTCACACAACAACAACATGATTTTTATAGTGGTTTCCTAATTCCGGTTTACGGGAATTAAACTATTCCACTCGGGAAGGCTCTTCGGCAGTTGCTTTATTGATTATCAAAGAATCAGTATAAAGATCCACAATCCAGACATAGTTCAACGATTTTCACAGAACTTCTAACCAAGGATTCAAGAAGCCGAATCCTTCAAGTCATAGTCACAGGAGCCAAAGAACAGAGAAGAAGAAGAGAGAAACAAGCAGAGGTTTACTCGAATGTAAACCTCACCCACAGAGAAGAAACAAAGAGATGAATACCCAACCCTAAATCTCTCTCAAGAACAAAAGTTGCGCCTCTACCAAAAATACACAGATTACAAGTTTATATAGCTAGGTTTAATGTAAACTAATCATAGCCATTGACCAAACTTTAATCTAACGGTATTGAGCACATCAGCTGGTGGACAAGGATCCCTTGTATCCGAAAGGTATGGATCGGGCAGTTTAGCCAAGCTCAGCACTTCAAATGGACTTTGCAAGAGCAGGCCTAGAGCACATTAGACTATGAAGCACATTACCAACAATTCTCCACCTTGAATCAGAGTCTTCAATAAAGCAACCACCATGGATGAGCCTTCCCCAAAGCTACCCACTTATCAAGTTCAAGACATCCTGAAATTTAGAAACGGAGACAACTTTAGTGAATATATCAGTAGGATTCAGCAAAGTAGAAATTTATGTATAGATACAATGCCACTAGCAATAACATCTCTGATAAAGTGCAACCTAACATCTATGTGTTTAGTGTGCTCATGAAATACAGTGTTCTTGCTAAGATGAATAGCACTTTGAGAATCACAGAAAATATCAATACTATCTTGCTTGAAACCTAATTCAGAAATTATTCATTTTAACCAAATGGCTTCTTTAATAGCCTCTGTTAAATAAATATATTCAGCTTCAGTAGATGACAATGCAACAATATGTTGAAGATTAGATTTCCATCTTATGACATTATTTCCGAACATAAAGCAATAGCCTGTAGTAGACCTACGCTTATCCAAATCAGCTGCAAAATCATAATCACAAAATCACAATAACCACATATTTTGAACACATTATCATCAACAGATTTGTATTTTAAACACAGTCCACTGTGATTTTTGAGGTATCTCGCCAACCACTTAACAACATTCCAGTGAACTTTATATGGATTTGACATGAATCTACTAACAAGAGTTACTGCAAAAGCAATGTCAGGCCTAGAGCATACCATGGCATACATGAAACTTCCAACAACATTTAGATAGGGAATTTTAGACATATAATCAATCTCATCTTTACTCAACTGCTCCTTAGAAGCACATAACTTGAAGTGTGCTCGAATAGGAGTAGATACATCTTTTCCAACATTCAGATTAAATTTATCAATAACTTTGACCACATAATCAGATTGAGATATGTATAAAATACCAGCACTTTTATCTCTAATAATATTCATGCCAAGAATTCATTTAGCAGGGCCTAATTCTTTCATGTCAAATTCATCTTTTAACAGATCAATTAACCTTTTAATTTCATGTTTAGATTTGCTAGCAACAAGCATATCATCAACATACATCATGAGATATATAACATATCCATTATGCAAATTAGCAAAGTACACACATGAGTCATACTGGCTCCTTTTAAAGTTATGATTAATCATGAAATCATCAAAACATTTATATCATTGTCTCGGAGCTTGTTTTAAACCGTAAAGGGATTTCTGAAGTAAACGAACATAATTCTCCTTTCCTTTCATAAAAAATCCTTCAGGTTGACTCATATATAATTCTTCATCAATAGTTCCATGTAAAAAGGCAGTCTTAACATCTAACCGTTCAAATTCAAGATCTAACATGGCAACAATTGAAAGAAGAATTCTGATAGAAACATGTTTAACTACAGGTGAAAAAATCTCATTGTAATCTATTCCCTCCTTTTGAGAAAATCCCTTAGCTACTAACCTAGCTTAAAAACATTCATTTTCAATACCAAGAATCTCAGGTTTTTTCTTTATATCCATTTACAGCCTATGATATGTCTGTCTTTAGGCCTAGGAACTAGATTCCAAGTTTTATTAACCAACAAAGATGACATCTCTTCTTTCATGGCAGTATTCCATTTATCCCAATCAGCATGTAGTTTAGCATCATTAAAAGACACAGGAGAATCACTATCCATCGAATCAGCAAGCATACATGAATATGATATTGAATCACAAGTTAAACAGTCATATACAACATAATCAGAAAATTTGGTAGGCATTCTAGTTGACCTAGTGCTTCTAGGTCTGATCACATTATCATGACCATCATTATTAGCAGTACCAGCACCATTTTCATTTTCAATATAAACATCACCATTTTTAACATTTTCAGCATTAACATGAACATCATTTTCATCATTCTGAGCATGCATATCAAACAGATTAGTGTTGTTATGATCAGATAACTCCACCTCAAAGATGGAAGTATCAATGGACTCAATCAATTGATTTCCATAACTAAGTTTTGGAAATTCATTTTCATTGAATGTGACATTTCTATTGATGACAACCTTGTTATCATCCAATGACCACAACTTATACCCTTTTACTCTAGTAGGGTAGCCAATGAAAATACATTTCTTGGCCCTAGGTTCTAATTTGGACTTAATATCATGCATGTAAGTAACACAGCTAAAAACTTTTAAATGATCATAAGAGACAAGGTAATTATTCCATAATTCATTAGGGCATTTAAAGTTAATAGCTAAAGCAAGAGATCTATTAATCAAATAGCATGCAGTAGAAGCAGCTTCAGCCCAAAATTTTAAACCTAGACCAGATTCATGAAGCAAGCACCTAACTTTATTCAGGATAGTTTGATTATACCTCTCAACAATACCATTTTGCTGAGGGGTATAAGTACAAGTTCTGTGTCTAAGAATTCTATTCTTAACACAGAATTGATTAAACTCATTACTGACAAACTCTAACCCATTATCAGTTCTAAGTACTTTAATTTTCTTTCCTTTTTGATTTTCAACTAAGGTTTTCCACTCACAGAACTTTTCAAAGACATCAGGTTTATTTTGAAGAAAATAAATCCAAATCTTTCTAGAGTAATTATCAATAAAAGAGCCAAAGTATTGAGATCCAAACATAGAGCATGGTACAAAAGAGGAACCCTATAAGTCATTATGAACATAATCTAAACAGTCAACAGACTTATGAACATAACTACTAAAGGACTGTCTATCAGACTTACCCATAATGCACACTTCACAAGTCTTATCATTACTGAGTTTAGGTATAGAAAGATTACCTTTTTTGTTTAGCATTTCAAGTCCTTTTTGGCCAATATGACCCATCCTCTTGTGCCATAAAGTTCCAAGGTCAAAATTAGAGCTAACAGAGTTACTAGCACATATAACATAACCAGTTAGGATATAAAGGCCATCTTGAAGATGAACCTTCATAATACAGTTATTGTCTTTACAGATCATGAGATTACCATTGCAAGCAGTATAATTGAGACCAATACTATTAATAAAACTCAAGGAGATCAGATTTCTTTTCAACTCAGGGATATATCTAACATTATTCAATATGACAGTGTTATTATTCCACATTCTGAATTTAATAGAACCAATTCCAATAACAGAGCATGTTGAATTGTTACCCATTAAAACCTGACTACCTTTAGTTTCTTTAAAATCAATGAACCATTCAAGATTTGGTGACATGTGATAAGTACAACCAGTATCTAATATCCAGTCAAGTTCATTCTTAAGATTGCTAATTGTCAAGAACTCAATATTCTCAATGTTGAAGGAGGTATTAACAGCTCCACCTTCATTATTCAAATTTGTAGATTCTATTTTAGAAAGTCATTTCTTGCAATATTTTCTAATATGGCCCTTTTCGTTACAGTAATAGCATATTCTATCAGTTTTAACTTTACTATCAACATTGTTATTACTACTGTTATTGTCATTGCCCTTTTTATCAGACCACTTCTTTATACCTTTCTTTTTCGGTTTAATATTCAAAGCGTCGCCATAAGAGTAAGTAGACTTACCTTGGCTATGAGCTTTAAGCTCAATCTCCCTCATTTTCAGGAAATTAACAATATCCTCTGTGTTAATTTTCTCCTTTCGATATTTCAGGGCATCCTTCATATTTTTGAAGGCTTTTGGTATTGCATTTAAGAGGAGTACAGCTTGAGTGTCATCGGATATACTTTCTCCTGCGTTTTCAAGATCAACAATTAGTTTATTTAATTCATCACAGTTTTCATCAACAGTTTTTGATAGATTCATTTTAAAACCAAACAATTGTTCTTTCAAGAAAGCAGTTTTAGAGACAGAAGATGTCTGATATAGAGATTCAAGTTTACTCCAAATTTAGGGGCAATATCTTCTTTCCTAACTTTTCTAAGTATTCCATTAGACAAATTTAAAACAATGGTACTTAATGCAAGTTCCATTAACTCAGCCTTATCAGCATATCAGTCATAGTACTAAATAAGGAGTTTATTCCTCCAAGAGCTTTAAGACAGTGTTGTTGAACAAGAATAACAGTCATTTTTTGTTTCCAGATGCTAAAATCCATTTTTCTGTCAAACTTTTCCACAAGTAATTTTGAAGCTATTTTCAAAAGACCAAGAAACTCTCTTTATACTTTAAAAGAAATATAACTAGATGAACACCAACATACACAGCAACAATCAGCTCAAGACAGATCACATATAGTAACAAAGATAAAGAGAAGTTTAAAGGAAAGATATCACTGGGAGTGTAACAAGCTCTGATACCACGTGTTGTGCGTGGCGGAAGCGAAATCAGAATCAAGAAAACACATCGAAGATATCGATTTCAAGCAACAGAAAAATAATGAACATTCACACAACAACTGCACGATTTTTATAGTTTTTTCCTAATTCCGTTGTACAGGAATTATACTATTCCACTTGGGAAGGCTCTCTAGCAGTCGCTTTATTGATTATCAAAGAATCGGTACAAAGATCCACAATCCAGACACAGTTCAACGATTCTCACAGAGCTTCTCACCAAGTATTCAAGAAGCTGAATCTTTCAACTCACAGTCACAGGAGCCAAAGAACAGAGAAAAAGAAGAGAGAAACAAGCAAAGGTTTACTCGAATGTAAACTCACCCACAAAGAAGAAACAAAGAGATGAATACCCAACCCTAAATCTCTCTCAAGAACAAAAGATGTGCCTCTACCAAAAATACACAGATTACAAATTTATATAGCTAGATTTAATGTAAACTAATCATAGCCATTGACCAAACTTTAATCTAACTGTATTGAGCACATCAGCTGGTGGACAAGGATCCCTTGTATCCGAAAGGTATGGATCGGGCAGTTTAGCCAAGCCCAGCGCTTCAAATGGACTTTGCAAGAGTAGGCCCAAAGCACATTAGACTTTGAAGCACACCACCAACAATATATATTATTATTATTAATATTATTATTATTATTATTAAATATTGAATATTCTTATTACTCTTAATTTTATATTATAATATTACTAAACTTAATTATTACATAATATTGATAATAATTAATTATAAATATATTTATTATATTTACTATTATATAATAATAACTTTGTATATTATTCATTAAATGTTAATTAAATATTACTACTTTATCATTGTATTTATGGTTATTATTATTATTATTATTTATTTAATATATTTTATAATAATTATTAATTATTAGTATAATTAATTATTATTGTTTAGTATTATTGTATTTATATATATTATTTTAATAAAAAAATATTATTAAAATAATAATGTTGGAGAAAGATAAGGAAAAAGAATTACAATACTTAATGGGATGGGTGTAACGAGATTACCAAAGTGGGTAGTGAAAATACCTCAAATGAATCTAATTCCTTTTAAAACCAAACAATAGGGAATACAATTTTTATGCCCATTCCTTTCCTTGAGACTCCCACCAATCGCTGTTTAATAATGTTCATGACTCATTTGCTGTATTTATAGTGGCATCAGCCATCAAAGTATGATCCATAATCTCCACAATCTGGCACAAAAATATATAATAAAATATAATGGAGAACCAACAAATTTCCTCTTTTCCCCTTTTTTTGAGCTTTCTCACTATTATTTTCATGGTTTTAAGGCTATTGAAGAAACACAATAAAGATTCAGTCCCTCCTCCTGGACCGTGGAAGTTTCCGATTTTAGGTTGCATTCCTCATATGTTAATTTCATCTGATCTAACTCATCAACGTTTCAGAGATTTGGCTCAAATTTATGGACCTATTATGGGTCTTAAATTTGGCGAAGTTCCGGTTGTTGTTATTTCATCAGCTGAAGCAGCCAAGGAGGTAATGAAAACTCAAGCCGACTCATTCGCTGAACGGCCCCTTGTCTTCGATGCACAGATCGTGCTTTATAATCGTATGGATATCTTGTTCGGGTCATATGGAGATCACTGGAGACAAATGCGAAAGATTTGGATACTCGAATTCCTCAGTGCAAAACGAGTCCAATCTCTTAGACCAATCCGCGAAGAAGAAGTTTTGCATGCCATTGCTTTCCTTGGTTCAAAAGGCGGCTCGCCTGTCAATCTTAGTAAGGTCATTTTTGAATTGACGAATTCGATAATGATAAGGACAGCTGTAGGTAAGAATTGTAAGCATAAAGAAAGATTGTTAAGGATTGCCGATGGTGTAAATGAAGCAGCAACGAGTTTCGGGGTGGCTGATGCGTTTCCGTCATGTAAAGCTCTTCATTATATTGCTGGAGTTAAGTCGAAACCAGAGAAGTTACATAAGGAGGCCGACCAGATTCTTGAAGACATTATTAAAGAACATAAAGCTAATAATGAGCATTCTAAAGCTGATAACCTTTTAGATGTTTTGTTGGATCTACAAAGAGCTGGGAACCTTCAAGTACCATTAGCAAATGAAAGCATCAAAGCATCCATTTTGGTAAGTATATATATATATAGTTGACTTTTGGTATGGTTATAAGCTTTTGTAGTTGACTCATGCATCACTTTGACTACATGGCTAACGTTGGTGCATGACTCTCCTACCATTTCGTAGGATTGTAAAACGGTTCAATCTAGAAATCACTGAGTGAATAATATACATCATGTATATAGTATTGACACTATATTTATGGGTCATTTCCAATTATAATTTTCACTTAACTTTTTTTCAGTTAGAATTCTGAGCTCCAAATTTTCCCCAACAGGTTTTTTCTTGGTTAAATAATTATTTAACATGGTCATAGAGTTTAAATTGTTTTATCGGAGTATGTGCAGTGGCAAAGTCACATGCAGTAATGTGGGAACATATTAAAAATTATTTTTGGATCTTATTTTAGTATTAAAAGTACGCATTTATCTTAGAAAAAGTACATTTTTTAATGAATGTCTGTATCCTTACAAGTTTCATCTCTAATATTTCCTTTCCAATTTTATTGACAAATAACAAATATTTACTGTTATTATTTATAAACTTTTTGATGAATTTATAATTTTATAGATTTTTTGGAACATTTCATGTGCATATGTGAACACCAATTTAAAATTTTATGACTTTCTAGATTCGTCATTGGGTATGTGTTGTACACTCTATTGAATTAAAGGGTGATGAAGATTAAATTTATATATTGCAGCAAATGTTTACCGTTGGGAGTGAAACAACGTCTAAGGTTACAGAATGGGCAATGGCGGAGTTGATGAAGAACCCTAAAGAAATGAAACAAGCACAAGAAGAGGTGAGACGAATTTTTAGTGAAAATGGAATGGTTGAGGAATCAAGATTTCAAGATTTAAAATTCTTGAAGTTAGTTATAAAAGAAACTCTAAGATTACACCCTCCAGGGGCTTTGATTCCAAGAGAATGCATTACAAAAGCAACAATCCATGGATATGATATCGGTCCCAAGACTAGAGTTATTGTGAATGCATGGGCGATCGGAAGAGATCCCAATACTTGGACGGAAGCCTTAAAGTTTTACCCAGAAAGATTTCGAGATTGTGCAATAGATTATAAAGGCAACACTTTTGAGCTAATACCGTTTGGTGCTGGAAAACGAATATGTCCTGGCATGACCTTGGGCATAACTAATTTGGAGCTTTTTCTTGCAAACTTATTGTATCATTTCGATTGGGAACTGGCCGATGGAATCACACCTGATACTCTTGATATGAGTGAAGATGTAGGTGGTGCTGTAAGAAAAAAAACTGACCTTAGAGTGATTCCTACTCGATATATATAAACATGTACATTAGTTAGTTCGAATTTGCAACACTTTGAACCGCATCGGCACATATTTTTTCTTCCTAAAGTGACCCGGTATTTTACGTAATTTCATATCTAAATGATTGATGTTTCTTGTATAATGTTTCAATTTGGAGAAATTAATATGTATGGATTGGTGATGCATTATCATGGCCAATACCCCATAAAGTTCCGTTACATACTATGTAAGTCATCCATATATAATCGAGGAAACGAATAATTCATTTAACTTTACTTTTTATTTATTAATAATCCATTATAACTTTACTTTTTTTTTTATTATTACTCGTCATTTTGCTTTTATATTTTACTGTTTTAGGATTTGTATTAAATTCACAATATATAAAGGTCAGAGCTTGCGGAAAGAAAGACGCATTTGTAAAGAAGCCACCATGGGGCCATTAAATATCTGAATCAGCCTAATTAATGATATCAATATAACCCAACTAACAACTGCGTAATAAATGATATTATATGTTACTCCTCCAGACTGTGATTCAAGAAATACATTACTCCCACAATCAACAAAATTGTCAAAAATGCCCTATATGACAATATAAGAAATGTGTAGTTGTGATCGTGCATACACATTTCTTGGATTCTCCAGGCGATCACTAGACCGAAGCCTAATGTAAAACTATGATATGAAGACCTTATACGACATGTTATAAGAGCTCTTATATGAGATATAATAAATAAATATGTAAAACATAAATATTAAATTTTTTGTATGCAAAAACAAAGTAACAAAAGGTTTTTGTAAAGTAAAAGCATAAGAAAAATAAAATGGATTTTAATAGAAATCCTAAAATAGTAAAATATAAAAATAAAATGATAAGTAAATTTCAGATCACATTTTAAAATTCAGACTCGGGTCAGACTTACGATGTAAACAGCCTGGTCAACAACCCATAATATTTTTTTCATTCAAATTTTTAATGAATTAAATATTAAGAAAACTGAAGTTGCGACCTCTACAAGTCTTGTGTTCGAGCCACATCCAGTGAAGGGTAGGGTGAGGTTTTCCTTACCTTATAATCTAAGCGCAATTGTCCAAAAAATGTAAATAAAATAGAATTTTTTATATAAATATGTCTAAATCTTATATTGGAAGCGTAGGAATGATTTCATTTTTTAAAATCGTTCATCGTCGGAGGATTTACTCTTTTCCAAGCATCAACCTTTGTTGGTTCTTGTTTAATTGTAAGAAGAAGCGTATTAGTGGGTTAATCTTGGATTTGTTTGTTAATCCGGGAATGTTACTCTCGTAGGATTAGTCCTTTACATTGGTTCGAGATACTCATCTAGTTTGTAACTAAACTTGCTCACTTTTCCAACAAGCACAATGCAAACCTATTTACAACTTCATGTATTCCTCACTTTCAAGTACCCTTCTTACGAGCCTGAATACCAATAAGTTTCCCACTACTTATAAGTACTCAAGTAGTGTACATTGTTTACAAGATTGAATAGAGTTTAATGAAGAAAGAACAATCTTAAACATTCAAGATTCATTCTCTTTCTTCTAAGTTAATCTTAAGATAAATATAATGAAGTGTACAGCTCAAAGATTTTGTATCTATTTTTGGATGTGAAAGTTGAAAATGCAATATCTTCAATAGTGGTTGAGAAATTCGGTCATATGCTCTTAGTATTATGTTTTGCATCTCCATAACTAATCTTGGCAAGCTTTTATAGGCAATTTGAAGATGCTAGTTATTATAGATTTGTTAGATACATCTTTTGACCGTTGATAGGTGTTGGCTTAGATCCACATGGTCTTCTAGCCATTTCTTTCTTGAATTAGAAATGCTTCAAAAGTTCATAAGGATAAATAGTCGTTCGATGCTTGATTAGGTTAATGAAGCTTGATTTGGAATTACTCTTAAGGTTGATGAACAACACTTGGTGAATGAAGCTTGATTTGATATAAATCCAGCCGCTATTATAATCTATGCTAAATCTAACACTGGACAGCTTGACTTTACTTTCTGAGTAGTGTTTTTTTTGCTTTATTTGATAACTGTCAGCAACAACTTTGAATTAGTACCATTGAGCCTTGTGCTGGTTGCTTTTTATGTTTCCAATGACTTCATTCATGCTTCTCAAACTTGAAAAACTCTCCAAGATACACTTAAACATATTTACGAAAATATGTTATTTGTATCCCAATTTCAAGATAACTCAAAATAAATTGTTAGATATTTTTAGCTCATGAGTCAAATTTAAATATTCAAATAATTAATGTTAAATATGGGATATTTAATACATAATTCTCAATGAAATAAATAATTAAATACCAAATTAGGTTAGAATTAAATATGTAGTGCTCAAAAATATACTAAGTATTAAATATGTGCGGCACAACATAGATTAAAGGTTGAACAAATATTTGCAATGGTTGATTTGTTAACATCAAAATTTTATCATTATTAGGTTTATAACCGAAACCTAACCTGAGATTCTAACAATCTCCCTCATTTTGATGGTGATAAAACAATCAAAAAAGTGTTAGATCTCCCCCATAATCAAAGCATATAGAGCACATAAGACATTTAAGCACAAAAGAATTAAGTAACGAGTAAGCACACGACCAATAGCAAAACAAGTATTGCCAACGACAATACTATTTAAAAAATCCAATAGCAGAACATACTATTGGAAAATACATGGTACCTATTAAAAACGGAAAAATGCAAATAATAGCTAAATCCTATGAAAGCGTTCAAACATCTAGGGTCCTAAATTATTTAGCTAGATAGATAGATAGGTCTAGTAAGGGGTGGATCATGCATGGATCAAGGAATTTTTGGATCAAAAGGGTCTTCAACGTCTTTCTTCTCCCATGTTTTGTCAATATCACTAGGAGAAGGATTAGCAGTAATTGTCCGAGTTTCATATCATACAATGTAACCTTATCTAGAGAGAGAAGGTCTTCCTTCTCTCTAGAAAACCCATTCACATGGGTTTGCTCTCCCTTCTCCTTCAACCCTTCTTCATCTCCATGGAGTTTCAAAGCTTTGTTTATCAAAGCTCTCCCGTATGCGGCTCACTTTCATCTTTCAAAAGTAGTGACCGTTGGTCTCTTTTCTCGCCGGTTTTTTCGCCGGAAGTCGTTTTAACCAGCTCTTTGCCGGAAGTCCGTTGAAAGCCCATCCTAATGGGTTGATAATCAAGCTTTTTTCAAGCTATGTCCCTTGTGTTCGAGATTAACTATGGCGGCTCACTTTCCTCCATTAGATCGCAGATCTGATCATGGTTCTTGACTAGACCTCCCAGCCGGGATCTCGCCGGAGTTCAGTGAACTCGCCTGAATCTAGCCGGATTCTGCT
>CAOJBI011376821.1:0-10723 GCA_948277035.1 Euphorbia corollata | reverse complement strand
GGATTGATAAAACCAAAAACAAAATTAAAGATTAAAACATTCATGATCTTAGTGTTCATTTGAAATGAATTGCATAAATAATTTGGAAGTCAGTGGCTTGCTGCTGATTATGACATTTCTACTCTAATTACCTATACAAGTTAAATGGATAAGAGGGGTGAAGTCTACGAGAGTTATGGTATATTTTTTCTTTAATGTGGAATGTCGTTTTAGTTGTATTTTGATAATATGAATTTAAGTAGGATTTGTCTAATTGTTCATGAGCTTATTGCTTATGATGCCATGCAGGTCAAGAATCCACTTGAAGAAAGTGAAGTAGTTGGAATCACAAATTACATTGACTTTGGGTTTGAGTTAAAGACAAGGTATTCCAGTTTACAATCTTATGCTTGGTCAATATGATTATATCCAAATTTAAATTCTTAATATATTCTATATTAAAGGGTTGATGATGTCAATACGCCAAAAGATAACTCAGATTCAACTTTTCAAGTAGCGGCTTCCTGGCAGGCCAATAAAAATCTGCTAATGAAGGTTGTATTCTTGATGCTATTTTATGCTTCTTGTCACTGATGATAGCTTGCAATATTATATATTCATACAATCTTTGCAGGGGAAGATGGGTCCTTGTAGCTCATCATTTACATTGGCATTCAAGTCATGGTGGAAACCTGCATTTACTTTCAATATTTCAGGTAACTTCTCCCCTGTGATTAGATTCTTATGGGAATTTGCTTATTGTTGACTTAGACGATTTTAGGGAAAGGCACTGATTCTGAATTTTACTTTAGTTGAATAAAGGTTATGCAAACTACATATATTCTTGTAGAGTTGTAGGATCATATAGGTTTTGTAATATAGTAACAAGAACAAGAATCAAGCCCTTATCCCAGCTAGTTGGAGATGACTATTTATATCCTGAATCTCTAGTCGGGCCTGACCTGTTATTGTTCATGTTAAGTGGTATAATTATTTATTATATAAAGCATTTATTTTAAGCTTTTCTTAGTCTTTGTGAGAAGAGTGGTTTGTACCTTTGATGCATCATTCTGTTAAATTTCATGTCTGGGCACAATCTCTAATTATGCAACATAGTAAGATTTATGATTTTATGAATCCTTAGAAAGCAGTTTGCCTATTTTATGGAATTGAGGAATTCAATTTTTATCTGAATCTTAGTCCCAAGTAAAGTAAGATTTGATTAGGTACTTCGAGTCCATATTGGTTGGATTAATGATTCATGCTTGAAAAGGAGTAATGTTTTACGTAAAGAAAAATGTGCTAAAAGGAAGATCGGATTTGGAGGTCATTGTTGACCCACTGCTAATTGACATGAATATACTGAACTAATGCCTTAACTTTTGTTGTGTGTGTTCAGCTTGTTCAGATTTTGTCATATCGAGCATAATTTTATTACTGGCAGCTTGCCAATTTTAGTTCAGATCTTTGTTTTGTTTTACCGTATGTTCTTCTTTTCTTCCCCTATTTGATATAAGCAATTTTAAGTGTTCTTTGTGGCAAAGGTCTTAGCCTAATGGTTGAGACCGAAGCTTTGATCCTTCGAGTCCACATTCGGGTGGGTTGAGGTGGGAATTTACTTTGTTATTATTGTAAGCCTGATGAGGCAAATTTTTAAGAAAAATTATGAGTGTTCTTTAGGTACATTAGGATGCCAATCACGTGAAATCTATTGCAGCTGTCAGAGATCGTGTTATTGGAAAGACACAATTCGGATTCGGCATACGAGTTGAGAATATCAGAGATGCCAGGTTCATAAACTTATACTTGTTTTTCATCTTCATATGTCCAATGAGTATTGATACTGACGAAGATGAGATTTGCTTAAAAAATTTAGTTAGTAGTTTCTTTTTTGGTAAAGGATTTTTTTGAAATGGCTGGATACAGAAATCGCATGTTTAAACCTTATGTTTAATAGTTTATTCTGAAATTTAATCTTCAAACAAATTTTTTTGTCCTTTATGATGCATTTGCAGCTATCAAAGAGCAGATCCAAATTTTGTGATGCTGACACCAAGCAAGGAGCATTTGGCGGAGGGCATACAATGGAAAGTTGGAAAGAGACCAATGCTCCAATCTGACGTTGATGACGGAAATTTCGATGGTTTGCCAAGAGAGCTGAGACCTTTGGAGAAGATTTTGTGAACTTCAAGTTTCATCCTTTCTTTCTCTCTTCAATTAGATTTCTCTATGAATGTTTCATTGATATGCCAATGTTCTGTTTCCGCACTAGCCAACCATTAATGCTAGTCAAAATTTTGCAGTGCTTCTGCTTTGGTAGAAAGTTAAGGTGTTTCTTTGATCTCAAATGAGTTGAACATCATATGATGCTGTATATGAAAGTTTGAATTCGTACTTTGGGCAAAGTTTGAAGTAGTTTTCCTTTGTTTCTTCTTGCTTTCCGAGTGTGGAAAAGCTTACATAAAACTGTTTCAAACCCGGGCAAGAATAAAAACAATCTCCCTGATTGCTATTGCTTTTTATTTTTATCTTGTTTATAGAATTATAGGTGTAGTAATAAGGCAATACAAGAATGTTACAAATAATAAGAGAGAATAATTATAATAGTTTGGTTGAAACACGAAGTAGAGTAGTAGAGCAAGTTTTTGCTGCTCCTTGTTATGTTTGGGTAAAACAAAACAACACAGAAAGAATGGCTGCTGTGTCTTCACTCATTTCTACGGACTTCCATTCTTGTTTCCCAGTTTCTCGCTATCCAAACAGAAAATCACCGCTCTCTCTTGAGAAACATAGCTGCGTTTCTTTCCTCCATAAAAACAACGTCCAAAACCATAATAACAGAACTAGAAGTGATTCTCGAATCCTTTCTTTCCTCCATCAAGCTCTCCGATCTCACTCTCTAGCCCCGCACAAGCTCTTATTTCCTAAAGCCACATCTTCTTTAGCTTTGGACTCGCTTCTTCTCCTCTGCACCTCACTTGCCTTATCCGTCTCCCTGTTCGTCGTTGATGTGGACCCCGCCTCCGCTTTCGTCGTTACTACTCCACGTAAATTGCAGTCCGATGAACTCGCTACTGTTCGCCTCTTTCAAGAGAATACTCCGTCCGTTGTTTACATCACCAATCTCGCCGTCAAGTATTTCCTCTTCACTTTACTGTTTGTGTTACTTAGTTCACGTTTCTGTTCGATTTGAAATTCCTGATTGTTACTGTATATGTGTGGTGAAAATAAGGCAGGACGCTTTCACATTAGACGTCTTGGAGGTGCCGCAGGGTTCAGGCTCCGGATTTGTTTGGGACAAAAATGGTCATATTGTCACCAACTATCATGTGATCCGCGGCGCTTCTGATCTCAAGTTAGTTGGATTACTTTGAAATTTTTCATATTATCATTAGCTATTAGAGAATTTGGAGAAACACCCCTAAATATTACGAGGACGTGGTTTGAGCCTTTGATTGTTAGTCGTTGATTAAATTCCGTCTGTTTTGAAGCACATGCTCAATAAACAATTTGATTTGCAAGTGTTTATTTTCGTGATGTTTAATCACAGATTTATTAAAAAAAAAAAGCACGGGGAAGGAGAGAGTTGATTAATGATCCATAAAATTGAATAGCTTATTTTAAAATAAGGTAATGAACAAGTGCTCATCAGGAAAACATACCCATATTTGGCCTCCATACCTGCAGATTGGTACTGGTACTAAATTCCTATGAAGTCATAGGCCGAGCAGAATCTTTTACTGTTGCTGGTATGGCCAACTGTATTTTGATGAAGCGGTGAAGTAGTATTAGGAAAATGAATCAAATGGACTGGTTTGTAACTGGATTATCCTGGTTGATAATAGTTAGGAAAACAATGAAAGGCAATAAATGGGATGCTTAGTTCAGAAATATATTTAATAAAAATGCTAAAACTGGATTTTGGTTTTGCCCCCGTGGTTGGGAATCAGGACTAGTTTGCATTTTCAGTCAATATTTGTTCTATACATGTTGGAATAGTTGCAAGAAATCTTTTTCATAATCTGTGCAAAGAAAATTATGTTATGATTAGCTCTCTCTGTCGACATTAAATTTTGTGATTGTTTGTTTACAGAGTCACTCTTGCTGACCAGTCAACTTATGATGCAAAAATTGTTGGATTTGACCAAGACAAAGATGTTGCTGTTCTACGAGTTGATGCTCCTACAGATAAATTAAGACCGATACCTATTGGTGTTTCTGCAGATTTGCTTGTTGGTCAGAAAGTATATGCAATTGGCAACCCTGTGAGTTTTATATAGGAGGGAGAAAAATAAGAAATTTGACATTTTTGAAGAGTCAAATAAATCAAAAGGTGACATGTGTCAATAAGGGCTCGTGATTGCATTTTTACCAAGTTTAGGGGGCTGGTGGGGGCTTTTAAAAGTTGAGGGCGACATCTAATAAAAAATGCCAAATTCAGGGGGCTAACTATGCAAAACATTTTTTGCATTGAATTCTTACAGCATCTTCAATTGGAACTGAGCTGTCAATTCGGTGCTGGTAGTATAGATCAATATACTCCGCATCAAGCCCTCATTGACACAAGTCACCTTTTTACTTTCATAAATGAGGATTGAAGCATTCATCAGAATATTGCAAACACTTACGCATTATCATGAAACTTAGGTTAGCACACATCGGACATCATTTTTATTTGCCAAAGTGTGTGAAGTTGTCAAGACGTTAATGCAAATTGTTTTATAGACAGATAACACTATGTATGGCATGTTACCTATATTCGAGGAAAGGCTCTATGAAATTATTGCTTAATTGAGGAATTCATATTTGTGGTCACAAGTGTATTTTTTACTTGTAATGGTGCATATTGGTTTATTGTGAATTTCAATTAATAAAAAGTCAAATGTCTTGATTAGAAGCATGTGTTTTGCAGTTTGGACTTGATCATACGCTGACAACTGGTGTCATCAGGTACAAAATCCTAATAAGTTTTTCTTGCGTGTCTATATGATTTTCATTTACATATGGGTTTGGTCATGAGTATTTTTGCTTCTGGAAATTTGCCTATTCTGCAACAGCTAATTGGTTATGGTTTTGGTGTCATGTTATAAGTGCTCAAAGCTTATAACTATCCTTATATGAATCTGACTTAAACTAGTTCCTTGGAAGCTGATAGACTGTTCTCAAATCAAATCAAGTTCCCATTTTAGTTTTTCATAAAATCTATTTCCGTGAGGGCATTTGCATTTCATGGAATGTTTCTTTTCTTGGCTTTAGCATATATCATAGACATTTCATCCACTTAAGCATGGATTTTCCTTAACATGTCTTAACACATAGCGTAGTCAAAAGCAAATGATGCATGCTAATTGAGCAATTTTAGTAGAGCAGCCATTTTCTGCTTTGGTATTTCCAGTATTTCAATATTACTTCTTTTTTTTAGCGGGCTACGTAGAGAAATCAGTTCTGCTGCTACCGGCCGCCCTATTCAAGATGTTATTCAGACAGATGCTGCCATTAATCCTGGTAATAGTGGAGGACCACTTCTTGATAGTTCAGGAAGCCTTATTGGGATAAATACAGCCATATACTCTCCATCTGGTGCATCTTCTGGTGTTGGATTTTCAATACCAGTTGACACTGTGAGTTACTTCAACAATAAACTTTACCAAATGCATTGTGAAGCTTAATCCAATCTGCCTAACCTGTCTTTTCTTTTCATGCTTGTGGATAATTTGGTTTTTTCATTTGTCAAATCCAGGTCAGTGGCATTGTTGAGCAGTTGGTAAAGTATGGAAAAGTTACAAGACCTATTCTAGGCATTAAGTTTGCACCTGATCAATCAGTGGAACAGTTGGGAGTAAGTGGAGTGCTTGTATTAGATGCTCCTCCTAATGGTCCAGCTGGCAAAGCAGTATGATATACGCTTCCTTACATTTTACTTGCATATTAGTTTGAATCTAAGATACTGTCTTGCTGATGGGAAGAGGTTTT
This sequence comes from Euphorbia corollata, assembly GCA_948277035.1. Lineage (NCBI taxonomy): Eukaryota > Viridiplantae > Streptophyta > Magnoliopsida > Malpighiales > Euphorbiaceae > Euphorbia > Euphorbia corollata. The sequence continues at coordinate 4,771 of CAOJBI011376821.1, read as the reverse complement.
TCTGCTTATAAATCATGAATCTCTCTGTTCTGTAGGGTCTGCAGTCCACCAAACGGGATGCCTATGGCAGGCTTATTTTGGGAGATATCATAACATCTGTGAATGGGAAAAAGGTTGCAAATGGGAGTGATTTGTACAGAATTCTTGACCAATGTAAAGTAGGCGAAAAGGTACGGATTTAACATCATCTGACTGATCTTCCTCTTTTTATTGATTGTTTTCTCTTATTATAAGTGAATAAATGTTGGAAGGAAAAAGGTGTCTACTCGGCCACGTGTTTCCTGGAAAAGAATTAAGAGATTGATTTGAGGCGTGGTTATATTGGAGATTGATATTTATTAAAGTAGCATTTGGGGTGTGCTTCATAGACACGAGGCGCACAAAAGAATAAATGACATTTTAAAAACAGCTCTAATTCATCGAATACTAATCATATCCATGATACTTGTCATAATTTCAAACATGCAATCAACCCCAAATTAATTACTCTAACTCTTCCACAGTCAAGATTCATCATAGTTATATCTAAAGTTCGACCAAACCATAAGTTTATTGATACTACACTAAAACCTCTATAAATTAATAACCTCTCTAAAATAATATATTTTCGGGTCTAGAATTGAATCAGTTAAAGAAACAATTTTGATAAGATAATAATTTTTAAAAAATTCCTTTATAATTATATATATATATATTACAATTTTGTAAAATATGATTGTATTGCTGTCTACTTTTTATTAAAGTTTAAATCTTCTTTGAGCACTTCTTTAATCTTCCTTATTGCATCCAAAAGTTTTGGTATATTGCTTTCTTAGAGTTATCTGAGTGCACAAGATCACTTTCATACTCGTATAATGTTTTCCTTATTTCATAAGTTAATGTTGCTTTTGTGACACCTTTTAGACGATAAGACATTGTTTGGTATGATCTTTGTTTATACACAGTATAGTGCATTCTATCAGTGTACTACATTGAATAGTTTCTATAAAAATAGAATGAATAAAATTAAGTTTTGTACACTTAAAACTTAAAACTTATTAATATACTTTGGATTAAGAAAATAATATTTCATTGAATTAGAAAGTAATATTTCATTGAATTAATTATAATACGTAAAATTGTACAATTCATTGATTTGAATTTATATGGACAAAATTTAATTTTGTTGATATTGAAATTTTTTTATGAATTAATAATTGTTAATTTATCGATTAATTAATACCTTTTCAAATTAATAAAATTCTCTGAACCTAACTATATTAATTTGCAGATGTTTTACTATAATTTTCATTCAGAGTGTCCATATTCATCACTTAAGTATCTTCATATTCTAACATGCAATATATACTAAGTCGACAACTAATGATTTACTTCTACGTATTCATCTCTTTGGCAATAATTCCTTTCATTCAGGTGAAACTTTTATAAGTTGGTAACTTGAATGCTATCAATTATCATAACAGAAGATTGATCTGCCCTACATTTCTGTTTTTTTATTATATGATATGATGCCGGACGCTATTAAATATGTCACAGCTGACTTGCCTGACTTTGTCTCTGAAATCTTTGAAAGTTCAGTTCATTAATTATTTGCGGTAGACAATACATGGACATGTTATCTGGAGCTGGCTTATATTTTACTGTGTTGAATCTACTCAGGTGACAGTCGAAGTTTTGCGTGGTGATCACAAGGAGAAGATTCCTGTAATACTTGAACCAAAACCAGATGAATCATAATGTGATTAATTAAGGTATGCCCTGCATCTTCAATTCAGTACATACAATAGGGAAGGCCATCATTTTGTGTATTGATTAGTATCGACAAGAACTGGAACTTACAGTACATAGCATATTATCAGCTATCCTGCCATCTCCAAATTGTAATTTATTTCACTGATAAATTAAGGAGCTCAATTCCTTAGAAAATGTGCTGTTTTCCATTAACGCTTGAAAGCCCACAACCACAAACATTCATTCACCACTAAGCCATCACATCCAAATGTGGATAACTGTGACTTCACTGGGACGACCGTTCTTGGCAAAGCTTGTTTTGTTTAATGAAACAGCAATGTGTTCATCATCTGTTTATGTTGGATTCCCTTCGTTACCGCACCACTGTTTGATTCCGAGTGATTGCTATATACGTATTACAAGGTTCTCAATACTATAGTAGTGTCCAAGCTTTGAGGTAATTGTGGTCCATTATTTACATCTAGTGATTCCCATTTGGTGAGACATGAGCATTGAGCACTAAAGTCCCATCAGACATATGGCTATATTCAATACCTATTCACCTCGATCTTTGAATGGAAAAATATACCTCAAATTGAAAGTTAATGAATTTTAACAAAACCGGAAAGTTAAAAACCACTCGCAAGTCTCCAGAACTTGGGTTCTAATAACAGTATAATTGATACATTTAGACCCATCGGCTCATTATTTTCAACGGCCTTTCACGTCCAACGAAGGTCTTTGTTCAGTTTAACTAACGCAAAAGCAAGTCTGGGGATCACGGGTTCTCCGGTATAGGTAATTATGTCGTCTCATCATCACCAGACGCAATACAAGCAAAACAATCGTTGTTCACTATTCATCTCTCTACTTCAAATACCCAATCCTGAGTATGTCCATTGATATTCAACCTCAATCAAACTTAATCTGGTTTCTTGATTGTACACTTTTTGGAACTGAGAATGAATTATTTTTGTTATGTATGTTCGATTCGTTGATGAAATGCGACTTTCCTAAATACTTCTTAAGAAACTCCTATTCTATTCCGGTCCCTGTAAACCAAATGACACAATCTCTGTTTAATCATGTAAATATATTGAATGATCTATGCACACCTTTTTGTCCTAAACTTTGCCATGTTCTGTTTAATAAATTAGTTTCTTCGATATATTTGCAAGCAGTACGGCACTATTTTATTTTAAAACTATTCCCTCAGTTACTCACGTTCTATATTTTTTCAATGAATTCTAAGGTTGAAAATGGAGCGGGAATTATCCGAATCCGATGGTGAACTGCTTCGATAGGGTGGAGAATCTTCGATAAAAATCTCCGTGTAGCGTGGATGGATTTTTTTTTTCCCTGAAACCTTAACAAAAGTTAGAAATGGAGAATGCATTACCCAGTCCGATAAATCCTCGACTCTAATCCTGACAAACTTCCCATAGATAATCCCTGAATATTCTTTAAATTATAACCAAAATCTCTAATTATTTTCAATAGTTTACGTTGATCATAAGTTAACATTGGTATGTTTATGAATATGTGTTTATATCAAGTATTTTATCATAAATATATGATCTTTCTAACCAATGTATTAGTATATAAATTAACATTTGTTTTAATACTTGCATACTAATATTAATAGTTGGTTGATTCCTTAGTTGTTTTATTTTGTGATATGTATGATGTTTTGTTTTGTGATCAAATGAGATAAAGGATCTGTACTGTAAATGAATTACATAAACTTGATTTTTGAACCAAATTATTTTGTTACTTTGATTTTTGTTTTATATTTTTGTTTAGAATGCTGAAATATTTTTTCTCTTGGAATGCTCAATTTATAGTCTTATATTTTACCTTGGTGGCTTTAAATTTATTTAACATTGAAATAAATATTTAATTTGATTTTTTAATTTTAAATAGAGTAGAGGAGAATAACCGATGGGAATGGAAAATACCCTGATAAGAAAATGGAGACAATATTATCCCGAATCAATAATAGATATCAAAACAAAACTAACATTTTTTTTTCAAAACCTTAACAATGGAGAATGCATTATCCCATTAACCACCACTTTAAATCCGAGTGAATTCCCAAATCATGAATTTTCATATTGTACTAATTGATCGCATTTCTTCTCCGGAAAAGCTAACGATGAATAATTTGTGTAGCTAGGCCGGTGAATTGCAATAAATTAGTGAAATTAAATATAAAGCCCACAATCAAAATTAAGTATTTACAAGTAATTGATTGATTTAAACAGAGTTATATATCCTCAACCAAGTAGAAGGGTTGCGCTTTCTAGAACAGCTTCCAATGAAGAATGGTGGCCACATCTTTTACCTAAAACAAGAGACAAACAATATTTCATGAAAGAAAAGGGACCTTATTTTCAGAATTTATGAATGGAAAATAAAAAGGCTGTGATAATTTTATTGAATTACATTTGGGAAATGGAGAGTTGGATCATAGAGACTGAGAAGGAGAAAAGGAGTATTCAAGTCCCCAGAGCTCAAATTTGCCTGCAACAAAATCATAGTAACCTCCCTTCAGTCCTAACGTTTTCTTTGCCAATCCATCTCTCACAAACGGATATGTCAGCAAATTTGCTATCGACACATTCACTGCTTCCTGCACATTTTTTTCATACAATTTCAATCATACAAGTATTAACTAATTAATAAATATTTGCATGCGGTTTAATTACCTTTTCACAGCAAGCGCACTGCTCTGGGAATGGTAAGCTGCCGTTTTCTGCCAATACCTTTGCCTTTGCTGGTAAACCAATGCTCACCCAGTCTTCTATGAAATCACTGCATTTTTCAACCAAGCAATCAAAGGTTAGTGGTTTAGCACGGATACTAAAATTATAATTAATTGAGGAGGGACACTTACGTAGATTTTTTGCCATCAAATGGAAAAGACATGAGGCCCTTGATTCCACCACAGGCACTGTGTCCAATTACAACAATGTACGACACCTGAAATTAATCTAGTTTAGGAATCATCGGTTCACGAATTAGTGTAAACAAGGACCTA
>CAOJBI011375085.1:0-10037 GCA_948277035.1 Euphorbia corollata | reverse complement strand
TCAGGCAAAACTTAGAACACAGAGTGAAGACAGCGAGCACATCATTTAGAAAACCTGAAAAGGCTAATCGATGGCGAGGGTCAAGTCATTTGAAATATCTGTATTTCGGTTAATCTCATTAATGAAAGTATTTTGTGCTGGAATCATTTTCGCAGATGTTTGATTGAAGACATGCATGCTATTACCAAAAACATCATAAATAGTCATCATTTGTTTAACATTTCAGTTTAATTTTAGTTTAAAATGACAATCCAAAAAGTCTAAATCAATCTGACAGTTTCATACCACAATGGTATAAGCTGGACAAAAGCCGACATAGCGTACATTACAAATAGTTCATTTTAGGAAACATCAGCATCCTTCAAGATTAGTTGAAGGAAGGATGAGGGTCAAGGAGCATATGGGCTAAGACCTTCCTCGTCACGAATCCATTCATGGGTTACCCAGGAACGTCTCTCTAGGTCATTGACAGAAGATATGACTCTTAACCATCCATGATAAAATCGGTCAGTCTCAGTAGTCTCGACTAAGCCGTAGTTCAGCTCGACGAAGCGGGTATGCTGTGCCCATATGGCTGGTAGTCTATCAGGCCAAGTATGATGCCATTCAGAAACTGAAGAAGTACATGATTTTCTGGGAATCTTCTGTCGTCTCCCGTATTGCCTGCATAGACGACTCGGAGAGTAGAACGTGGACTGATACAGGCCCATCAAAATAATGCCATCTGCATGCATATCTACTACAACATGAGATATAGCCCACCAGGGGCAGACCCAGCAAATTTGGTCATCCCTGTAGTGCCTAAGAGCTTCAATCCAGTCACCCTCACTTCGGTTTCCATGACCTAGGGTCAGCAACCCTCGCTCAGTATGGTGTATGAGTTGATATCGGGAAGGATTTCCGCGAGGGATCTGCTTTAATGATAATTTCTCCATCAACCAAACCTATAATCAACAAAGTTATCGTCATAAAAATATAAAATAAATTTTTTGTATTTAATTATTATCTCGAGTAATGTGAAATGGTCCCCGACTAAGTCTGGGTTTGTGATAGCAGCATCAATACATATAAGGTTCTCATCCAGAGCTAGTGCAGATGGGGAATGACCTTGAGAAAGCGATTCGATGATTGATAATAACCTGAATAGGGTAATAGCGCCAACTCCACAAATGAACTCAGCCATGAGTAATAATGCCACTATAAAAGGCTAGGAAAGGTGATTCCTGCTTGAATTGATACACCATTGTAGAACATTGTCTGTCCTAAAACCACCTGGAGAAGGTGGATGGGATAGGAAAGGAACAATCGAGTCTAGGTTCCATAGCCCCCTCATGCTGATTTCATTGCCAAATTGATAAGCCGGAACAGCGAATTGAAATGCCCGTGGGCATGGGATCCTCATGATAGCTTGATATTCTTCTATTATTGGACAAAGCTCTTGATTGGTAAAACGAAATACATGAACTGAAGGGTCCCAGAAAGAAATGGTCGCCCGAATCAGAGATCGATTCACTGGTTGGAAAGCAAGATACTTAAGTCCCCAAAGGTCGAATCTTTCTAATTTCTTCCAGTCGGGTTTCTGTATGGTGCGCATGAATTCCCGGAGTTGTTGATTATGGGATGTCATTGTGAGAATGCTATGTGGTCAGAAAATTCAGAAAACGGGTGAAATGTCCCCTCTATTTTAAGGACACCCAGCCAATGGCTTAATCTTTGATGACAACACCTGCAAAGTTCAAGCATATATCAGATATCCATAGACATCTCAATGGCCTCACACAAACAGTTCAAATCATCAAGCTAAATTCACGGCTCAAATCATCAGTGCAATATTTAGCAAGACAGTCCTAAGCATACATCTAGAGGCGATGAAAACGCCTGAGATAGCATTATCTTAACATCCAAAACATCCATCCCTAAAGTTCAACTACCAATCAAAGCCTAAAGCTATGCAAAAGGTGATACAAATGCCAAAACCATCCAAATGTGCCAAATGTACTGTTAAAATCCCCAATGTATCAAAAGCATAAAAAGAAGGATAAGATCAAAAGTCTGAGCTAGTTATGAGCCAATTCTTCATCATCTGACGCCTCCTGCTCTCCATACTCAGAATCAGGAAGCCTATTGGCGTTGTCAATATCGTCATCAGCATCCCCAACCGGGAGAGTAGATCTTGCGGGTGTATCAGCATGGGCTACAAACTCATAACGGGACGTCTTTCCTTTACCTTTCCCCATCTGACGTCTCATCCTCGCCAGCTCCGCATCACGACTCTGTAAAGTAGTAGTCATCTTCTAGAGACAAGCCTCCGAAGCAGAATACCTTTGTCACTCTTGAGCCAACAAAGCCTGTAACATATACACATGCATCATAAACATACATAAATAATGAGACATCAAAGCATATATCAGAATAAAGCATACCAAATCATGCATTCGTAGGAGTATTAATGAACAGATCGATACCTCAGCAAGACCATTTTGAGATATGATCAGATCACGAGCGGCTAAATAATAATGAGAAACTTGCTCCATGTCAGCATGAGGAACCTGCCACGATAACAATGTCAGAACAAAATGCGAAGAAGGAAATCACGAGACGAATGAGATCACTCACATGAGTAGTATCGGTGGGTATGAAACCTAAAGTGTATGGACTAGGCGACAGCGTTGTGGTCATCCACTCCCCGCTCAAAGATAATAAGGAGAAGGCCGTCTCAAAATGTTTCGTGATATGGCCCTCTACGAAACCTGGGTGAGTCCTGGTCCCAGAAAATTGTTCATCCATGCGGGGTCTTTTCCCCATGCCACTCTATGCAAGAAATCATGAATTAAACAAAGACATAGTCAATATTATGAATTCGAAAGATAGGAATTAAGGAACTCACCCGAGAAGAACCTGGCATGCCACCAATGGGGCCAACCTCCAAACCTGCATAGCCATCATGGCCGCCATCATCATCATCATCACCGTCATCCCCGTCATCTTCACCAGCTGGTTCATCCATCTCCTCATCCTGACCACCAGCTTGACGCAACATATTCTGATGGTATTGCTCAGTGTCATCATCCCACAGTCGGGGGCACAGGGGAAGGAGAAAGGCCAAGTGAACCATATATTACCCGTCAACGCTGGGCATCACCACACCATCCTCCTCGAAAAAGCGAACCTGATTCGCTACGGAAGTGATCTTCAAATGTGGCCAAAACACTCCAACTAGTGGAAGTGGCGGTACAGGCCTCTCTACGATAGTAGAAGTCCGCCAGTCTCGGACTCTCTCTCCAAAATACCACTCGAGCGAAAGTGGACTTTCCAAGACGAAGTGCCTGTCATCTACCTCCGCTCTCGTCATCTCAACATCTACCCGATTGGGCACTTCCTCCCATGGATCTTCAACAAGCTGTAAAATATAAACAGTTATCAAGAGCATACTCAAATGGATTATCACATTTCTTTTGACAAATACAAATAGGTAATGAGGGAATAGCAAATACCTGTTCACGGGTCATATGCCGGATGCGCTCCCGATAAGCGGTTCTGTATCTGAGAAAGCCACATATTACCTGGCACCATTTATAAAGGAAATGCTCTCCCTCGGCGGCTCTGAAGGTAGGTGGGGGAAGGATGTGGTGCTCAAATGCACATACCTGCAAAAGCGAGAAAACATAAGTCAAAAATCGAAAAGTTGCAATCCTAATTGAATATCCAATGGAAGGATATGAGAAATTACCTGAATGAGAATGTGGCCCAGCTTGAGGGCATGGCTATGCGCCCTCACAGCTTGGTCCAAACCATAATATATCTAGCCGAGTATCGCTCGAGGCCAATTCCTCTTCTTAATCTGGGTGATGTCCTCCACAGCTGAAATTAACCCATAGTTGATTTTGCAAGATGCGACCGGGAAAAATAGAATGGTCAGAAGGGTGATAATGAAAGCTTGAACGCACTAGTCTCGCTGATCCTCAGAGATGACCCCCATATTCCCCCAATATGTGCACAACTTCTTATATGAAAGTTTGCCCGACCGGGGTGATACGCCAAACAAATCCTTCACATATCGGGCCACCCGTTTCATGGTGTTGAATCGGTCAGCAAAAACGTCAAAATGGACGATGTCGCCTGACCAAGGTAATCCCGTCATGGCCACCACGTCCGATGGGGTGATGGTAAGCTCACATACAGGAAGGTGGAACGTATGGGTTGTCTCCGACCAACGCTCAACTATAGCGGTCAATGCTGGATGCGATAAATGGGGCATCTGCTCTGGTAGGATCTTGGCGATATCGCCAAAACCTGTCTCCTCGATAGCCTGCCTCAGCGCCGGATCACCTTCGGTCTTCTGCCATCACTCGACGATGGTAGCAACTCCACCGAAATTGGTAAAGATATGTGGCTACAAAGGGAAGTCAAGAATTTTGCATAACACAATTTAATCATTTATCCTTCATTATTGCATGATTTTCAAACCAGATATAGGAGATAACGTCGTAATTTGTTAAAAGAAATGTTTTTTTAATTCCTTGGGAATGATGCATACAGGAACATAAATGTTTTTATTTATTCATTCATTATTTTATTTTAGTTTGTTTTTAGTCCCGGAGCAGAAACAGAAAAAATTCTGTTTCTGCCCAAAACCATGTCGTTAACGACATGGCATCATGTCGTTATTGACATAACGCTATGTCGTTAACAACATAGCACCATGTCGTTAACGACATGGGCTAATGTCGTTAACGACATTAGGGTAAAACCCTAATGTCGTTAACGACATTACAGGGGGCAGAATGGCAAATCGCCATTCTTGCCCCCTCAAGCTCCAAATTCATCTCTTTTGTTACATAAATCATGCATATATCGTTTCTAATTCATTCCTAACATCAGTTTTCATCAAAAAACTACCTACCCATTCATCAATTTCGAATCAAATCAATTCAATCCCAAACCTAGATCAATCTAATTGAATTAAGTTTCAATGGAAGTTGGGAACTTACTTGGACTTAGGAAGCATGTTCCCGGACCCGAGGACAGAGAGAAGTGATTGGGGAATTGATTGAAAGTCCCACAAATCTGTCATCAGCGTCAAAACAATATCCCGTGGCCACTAAACACGTTCTGAAGCCTTGAATTGCATCATTGATGGGTAGAGTAGAGGTTGAGATGTTCTTAGGGTTCCGGGCTTTGATTTTGCACATCATTTTGAAGTTCTTTTGGAGAAAAACCAAGAAGGATGAGTTAGGGATCGATTGGTTTTGAAAGTAATGAGGGAAGAAAGAGTTAGATTCTTATACATAGCTATTAATTTCGGCTATATGGACCCATTGAGGGTCGATGTCGTTAACGACATCCCTGATGTTGTTAACGACATCATATCTCCCAGGGCCCAAATCAAGCCCGTTTCAGCCCATTTTGCTCTTTTACCTTCATTAAACTTGTTTTAACTTATTTCCAAACATTTTAATGGGATTCCAAGAGCTACATAATAATTTTTGAGGCATTCTCAGCCCTCACATACATAAAAATTTTCAAATTTTCAATATTTCATGTTTTAATCAAAGGGGTAGAATTTTAAAGGATACTTTCATCACAATACAATGATGATTTTCAAGTTTACTCACAAGCAAGAACCATTGGAGGACATTCATTTGTGGCTTAATAAAGAATAGCAGAGAATCAACATCAAAGAAAAGATTTCAAGATAGCATAACACCAACCTGCTTCAAGATTATCAGTGCTCAACATCAAGCCTTTTTAAAACGGTGGAGCAGGTCTGATTGTTTCACGAAGAGTGGTAATTAATTCTTGGATAGTGCTTGTCATCTCTTGGATTCGCGCTTCATAGGCTAAGCACTTCTCACGTTCTTGACTTAATAAAGTCTGCAACACAAGAAATCATGTGTTATGGATATTCATGAGCATGATAGAAAATTGAATGAATGAAAGTACCTGAGCAACCATATTTTGCAAAAGGATCAGATCATGAGCAGCCACATAATGACGTGATGTTTCTTCTATATCAGCCCGCGGGACCTGCGAAGGCAAGAAGTCTCAACATAAAATTGCAAAAGCAAAAATCATAACATATAAAGAGAAAACTCACATGAGTGGTGTTAGAGGGCGTGAACTCTACTGTAAAAGGGTTGGGCTGTAATGCTTTGACTCTTTGTTCCCCGTCCAATTCCAGTAAGGAAAATGTGGTTTCAAAATGGTTTGCCACGTGACCCTCCACAAAATTTGAGGTAGGTCTGACCTCGGAAACTTGTTCCTCAACTTGCACTTCATCATTGGTCTACAAAAAGGAATAAAAGTCACAACAAAATTAATGAAAGCCACAAATGATAAATCAACATACCCTGGAAGGGCCTGCTACGTCTTTGGATAAGTTTGCGAGGTCCTCAGCAAGGAATCTAAGGATGTCATCATCCCCATCGTCGCCAAGCATGTCATCCCAAGGAGTCGACTCAACACCATCTTGCCCTAACATAGGACAAGGAGGAAGGGATAGAGTTGAATCTTTCTTCTGTTTCGCCAGCTCTGCTCTTTTCCAGTGAGTTTCCTCAGTATCATCTTACCACAGTCTTGGGCAAGGAGGAATAAGGATAGCTAGAAGTTTTTTATATGAACCATTTGCCAAAGACTCAAATCGCAGTCCATGGCCATCAAAGAACATGATCTGGTCTATCGGATCAGAAATGATCAAATGAGACCAGAAAATCCCAGCTGGAAGTGGAGGCGGCACAGGCCTCTCCGCAACGGTAACAACTCTCCATTCCCGGATACGCTTGCCAAAGTACCACTCAAGCGATAAAGGACTCTCCAAGACAGAGCGGCAATCGTCTATGTCTCTCCTAACATATTCAACCACATCCCGATTGGAAACCCCGGTCCAAGGATCTTCAACCAGTTGTAATTCACATCAAAATTCCAAAGTTAATTAACCATTCCCTTTTTGAGTGCGTTTAAACTAACCCAGAAGGATAAAAGATAGCTACCTGTTCCCTGACCATATTACGGATACACTCTCTGCAATCTGTCCTTTCTTTAAGAAAGCCGCGCCTTGACACCACTTCGATAGGAAGACGGGTCCTGCTGGAGATTTGAAGGTAGGAGAAGGAAAGATACGGTATTCAAATGCCCAAATCTGCAAAAAAAAGCACAAAACATATGGTTAGTTACTTCCAATTCAAAATACCAAATGGAAAAGCCATTCATTAGAAACTTACCAGCAAAAGGACATAGCTCAGCTTGACACGCAACTCCTGTGCCCTTACCGCAGCATCCAATCCGTAATATAGTTGGCCAAGTATAGCCCGAGGCCAGTTCAGTCCCCGGATCGACCCAATATCTTCCATGGCCGATATCAATCCATAGTTGATCTTACTACCACCCATTGGGAAGAAGAGGACGGTCAAAAGCGTGATAATGAAAGATCGAACACATTGAGCCCGTTGATATGCAGTATCTATTCTCTTGTTTGCCCAACGACTGAATAGATCACTGCAGAATAACCTCCCACGATTAGGAGCTACTCCGAACAGCTCTTTCACATGATTTGCCATCTCAGGTCAAGGGGTGAATCGATCAGCAAAAACATCAAAATGAATAACCTCCCCAGCCCAAGGAAGGCTCGTCATCGCTACAACATCTGAAGGCGTAATGGTAAGCTCGCCTATGCAGAAATGGAAAGTATGGGTAGTCTCAGACCACCGTTCTATCAATGCAGTCATAGCAGCATGTGAGAAATGGGACATGATGGTTGGAATGACCCTGGTAATGCCCCCGAAGCCAGTGTTATCAATGGCTTGAATCAAAGGTGCATTATCCTTGATCGCTTTCCACCACTTACCGATTATACCAACTCTGCCAAAGTTGGTAAAGATATGGGGCTGCAAAAGACAATGAGTTCTCATCAATCAAATGATAAAGGTATTATATCGTTAACGACATAAACCACATAGGTAACGACATCATGATTAACATCGGTAATTATGTGGGTTATATCGTTAACGGCATACGCTACACCGGTAACGACATCAGGATTGCAGAATCATAAATCATCATTCCCGTAACCGCTAATTCAAAAATCTAAACTTTTACACATAAATCAACTCTAAACCATTCCCAGCATCAAAAAGAACCTCAACAAGCACTTATTCACATGCCAATTTCACAAAAGATAATCCAAAAAACCTTAGCTCAATCAAATCGAAAATTAGATGGTTTGAAGATTACCTAGACTTGAGAAGCATGCTCTTCAACTCTTTGGCAAAGGTTCGTGATTGGTGAGTTGATGAAAAGTCCAATAAACTTCTCGTTCCACTCAAGGCCGTAACCATTCGCCACTGTGCATACCCTAAATCCGCGAATGTTCGGGTTACGGGGAAGAGAAGAGGCAACAACGTTCTTTTGAAGTTTGCTTTGAACTTTGCTCATCATCTTTGAGTGATTTGGAAGAAAAATCGATAGGATGGAGGATAGGGATTCCGGCTGCTTCAAATGAGGAAGAGGAGGGGAGATAATTTCGATCTTTTTTTTATACCCAACGATTCGAGTTAAAAGATCCATACCCGCATCCAATGTCATTAACGACCTCACTCATATCACCAACGACATTGCGAATGTTGGTAACGATATCAAGTCATTCCAGGCTCAATCCAATTTTAAATTTTCCATGTAATGGAACAAATCCCGGGGACATTCCCCAACTTTGCAAAACTCTACGCTTTCATGTTTTAATTCTTGATTGAAGGGGCAAAAATTTTTGCTTTCAGCAATTTTCAATCAAGAATTTTAAACAATCATCTTATGAACCCACCTGAGTTAACTTGGTTAACTTATAAAAGGACATACAACTTCAACAAAGGCATGGAACACGTGATTTTCATTCCTCTCCTAGCAGTTCCAGGGGCACATTTCACCCAAGGTCAACTCATCAAGGGGCACACATTCCTTATTTAAAGGCTGAAGAATGAAACGGCCTTTCATCTTACAAGGATCATATCTTGGCTGCAAAAAGAAACAATCGACACACCGACATGATGCTAGACAAAAGCTCACGTCATCATTAGAGAAGTGTCAACCGCTACTGGTCAGGTATCGCTTTTCATCCCGCTGCTCTTATTTCGTGGGACCATACTGATCATCAACCAGCAATGGTCACACGAGGGGCAGCCTGTGAGCACGGGATTTTTATTCCCCCCACAAGAACTATGATGAAGCTGTAATTTTACTTCCCTTGTTAGTCTTTTGTTTTGACAGGACTCTCAAGTCATCCGGAAAAATTCTCTAGGTCAATTTTGCATGTCGAGAATCCGAGAGAATAAAATTTGGAACAAAATTCAGCCTTAGAATAGGTTTAAAAACCCAAAAATCAGCCCAAAACCCGGCCTAAGGCCCAAAATCCAGCCCAAGCCCAAGCTGGAACCTGATGTCGTTAACGACATCAGGTGATGTCGTTAATGACATCATGATGTAGTTAACGACATCACTTGATGTAGTTAACGACATCACAGTGACAGCTGCCCAACTTGACAATTTTCATTATTTTAATGGAAATAATTCAGAAAATCCGATAAATACTTATTACTTTCGGCCATCCACTGACTTATTCATCAAGTAGTGCCTTTGATGAGTGGAGGTGAGTGGGATTTTTGGTGGAAAAGTAACTTGGGTGAAAAGACTTGACTTTTGGATTGAAGGGAGATCAATATAGTCAAGTTTTCTGCCATTATTGAAAGGGGGACGAAAATTAGCAGAGAGATAGAGCTAAGTTCTACAACTTGAGGTTTGAGAGAAGGATGAACACTTAGGTTGAAGGTTATTGAGTTCATAAGTTCGATAGTCATTTACACCATCTTTAAGCATGAAAAACTTGAGGATTCAAGGTCATTTAGTTTAAGTTCTTCACAAAGGTAAGTTCTTGAGCTATTATAATCATAATCTAAGTAATCTTAAGGTTTAACTTCTCACTTAAGTTAACTTGAGGATTATAGAATAGATAAGAAAATCTTGAGTTAGCTCTTACAAACACGATTTTCACA
>CAOJBI011375034.1:0-13341 GCA_948277035.1 Euphorbia corollata | reverse complement strand
AATCATTGTAAGCACACTAGCAGTTGGTTAAGTTAGTGTGGGGGAGCTAAGATACATTGTAGAAAGGTACTCAGTGTATTAATATTGCTCAGAGCCTAGATACAAGTAGGACGGTACTCTTGTATTGGTAAAGCTCCTGCTGAGAACAGAGGAAGGTACTCTAGTTTGTAATCAGCTACTGTAGCGGTTTGTTCTTCACCCAAAGAAGAATTTATAGTGGATTAAAGCTCAGGGAAGGTACCTGAGGACTGGAAGTAGGCAGAGATCGAACCAGTATAAAACATCGCTGTTTGATATCTCTAAACTCTTTCTATTTATATTTCAGCGTATTAAAGTTATCAGAAGAAAGCCTCTGACGCTTATCAAAGCCTCCGAGATTTTTCAGAGCCTCTGAAGTGTTTCAGAGCCTCCGAAGTTATCCTCTGATAACTTTATTTGTGTTTCCGGCAAAACATTTTCAAAGTATTTATTTTATTTTTAAAATTGTCATTCACCCCCCCTTTGGACAATTTATCTTGTTTAAAAGGTCCAACAATTATAAAGAAATTTAATAAAGAAAAATTAGATATATTGGCGTATAGTTATCTATTTATATTGGAATATTTAAATAGGTTAAATAAATCAATACTTTCTTCAATTTGGTTCAAATAGCCTGATACCACTTGAACTTAGAAAATGTCCACTTGCCCTCTTATGTTGGTAAAAGCGAACCAATTAGCCCCCATCAATAACACATGTCAAGATATGGTTCGTTTAACTTTTGAAAAATGTCATTTTCTAATTTCTCTCTCCAATTAGAAGTTGACACTTGGCATTGAGGGGGGACAAACTGATGCATTTTTACCAATTTGAAGGAGTTGATTGAACATTTTCTAAGTTCGGAGTGGCATCCGGCTACTTAAATCAAATTGATGGGGGTGTTGATATATTTGACCATTTAAATATGGTAGCACGGTTATAGCATCCTATGTATCATATTATCATCATGTTATGTGAGCCTGAGACAAACATAAATAAGATTATATTTCAAAACTGAACCAAGAATATCCTACTTGTAAACAAATTTTTCATATACAAAAAACAAATTAACAAGCAAAGAAATTGGCTTGAATTACATGAATAAAAAGTAAGAACATATGCAAATTGATTACTGAGGAAGAAACAAAACAAAACATATATAGTCACACTAAAGGTAAAGAAATATGATTAATGTAATCAGAGATTCTGTTTACAACTAGTTGCGAGAAGGGTTGCTTACTTCCACTCATAATGGGTAAAAAAAGTTTCAGTTTACTCATCAAGTGTTTTTTTTTTTTTTTGATGAATTACACATCAAGTTTTAAGCCATTAAATAATACATATAAATAAATATTGAAGATTTAGCTTTTCTTAATGATATGAAATTCAATCTACCAGCACCAGTAAGCAAAGTCACATAAGATAACGATTACTCCAAACTACTATCCACGGTGAAAATTATTCACAAACTGAAAAAAATATTTCACAAGGGAGTTCGATAGGTATATTATTATGAGCTGGGCTCGGCCCATTGGCGTTATCCTCTACTAACCAAACGACAAGTCGAACCTGTCTACATTTCTGACCAAATAAAATAACCATCCACCAAATCTGATACTAAATTTGACCCAACCAGTACAATAAATCCTGAATTATTTAATATCTCATAAAATTTAAAAATATAAAGAGGAAGAAAAGTAAGATAAAAGGCCCACAAACAAACAAAGGATTGATGTTAAAGTACTGCCTCCGCTGATACGCCACATCTCAGACCGACTCTCTCAGAAACTATTCCACAATCCACAGATCCATTCATTCATTCAATTTTCAGTCACATAATCAAATAAATAATTATAATGTAAAACGGATGAGATTATATCGAAAGATTATTTGATTGATGAAGAAGACCTATCTTATTTATGATAGTTGATTAATCCATTAATCACAGATTCAACAACCACCAAAATCCCCATGCTCCAACACCGATAACAAGACAAATTCCAAACACAAAAGATAACTTGACTCAGAATCACATAACCTAAACACCACTCTATTCATACTAAGACACATCCAATACAGGACACCACAGCAACCGCCACCGCCGAGTTCGGCGGCCACTGAGATGATCTGATTTTCAGGTCTTACAGCTGACCGCAGTCTACGATTTCAACTGGTTTCGAGGTCCTTCCACCGCTGGATCCGACCTTCTCAATCGCCTTCACCACGTCCAAGCCTTCAACAACTTGACCAAACACCACATGCTTTCCATCAAGCCACTCGGTCTTCGCAGTACAGATGAAGAACTGAGATCCGTTGGTTCCAGGACCGGCATTGGCCATAGAAAGGATGCCAGGGCCTGTGTGCTTCTTGACAAAGTTCTCATCTGCGAACTTTGCACCGTAGATCGATTCACCACCGGTGCCGTTTCCGGCCGTGAAATCTCCTCCTTGACACATGAAGCCAGGGATCACACGGTGGAAGGAGGATCCCTTGTAATGGAGAGGCTTGCCGCTCCTGCCTTTCCCCTTCTCTCCAGTGCAGAGAGCACGGAAGTTTTCGGCGGTTTTGGGAACTACATCGGCAAAGAGCTCCATCACAATCCTTCCGGCTGGCTGCTTGCCGACGGACATATCAAAGTAAACCTTAGGATTCGCCATTAAGATAAATAAGAAATCGGAGAAACTGATTGATCGGGATAAGAAAGAGTTGCTAGGGTTTTGGCTGATCTGAGGAGAACTTATAGAAGGTGAGGCGGCGAATATCTACGGGACGTAAGTGTAGGCCGTTAGATCCGGACACGTGTAACTATCGCAACGACCTGAAGTAACTGTGGTTAGGTTGCTTTTGTACCGGGGTTAACCATGGGTTATACAATGGTGGTGTATGCTTTTGGACGAAAAGCTTTTGTCGTTATTCGAAGCGAAGTGATGCCGTTTAATGTCGGGCGCCTGCATGATTAGAGTTGTGTTTTTTGTGGTCAATTACATTAAATTTTTCAAATTATCCGATCAATTTCATGTTACAAATTGTCAATTAAATTCCTATTAGTCTTCTTCCGTTCAAATTGCAACAATTTCTTTTCAGAACTTTATTATTTGTTTGCCTTAATCTTAATTATTCTTATTCTGAATAGCTTAGTTTTTCAATTGTCACTTATGAAACTTTAAATCTTCATTAAATAAAACACCTTATTGCATAATGTTCTACTAAATGTAGGTTCTAAACTTGAATTTGAATTTTTAAAACTCTTTATCACTAACTTAAAGTTTACATTTAGACTATAATTATTAAAAAATTTAAAGCAATCGGAATTGAATTATAAAATTTGAATTCTTGTTTTTATAAATAAAAACATATCCAAAACACTATAAAGGGAGAAAGTTGGATTGGTGAACACTTTCTTTTCCTTCAAAATACGTTAAACATTCATATTTCTTTTTTTTTTTAAAAAAGCATAAAATGACACTGGCTCATAAAGTATTAAATTTTAGTATTAATATAAGATTTCAATATGTTTCAAAAATATTGTAAATAATAATAATAATGACGACGACAATTACAATACAATAATTGCATATTTCACGTACATCTCTATAAGTTCAAGATTCGAGTTTCATTGAGACAAGAAATTACACCACGCCAAAAAGATAAGCTCTCATTCTAACACTATAACGTAAGCCTAACAACACCATTGACTAGTTTAAAAGCCATGTGTTAGTTTCACAAGAAACCTTCCGATTGTAAGAATCCAGGATAAACGAAAGATATGACCTGTTTCACAGATTTAGATGCTCTTTTCAAGAAAACGTGCGCCTCCATTGCTGCAATACCAGCAAAGTTGAACAAATCCCAGTTAGCACCGAAAAATATCACCATATAAGCAAACTTTTTAACAAGGATGAAACTGCCTTACCATTTGACAACAATTTGACTTCTTTGGAGAAGTCCTCCAACCGACCCATTACCGGTCTTATTCCACAAATCTGCACAACACAATGCTCTAACTGCAGTGCCATTTCCAGTATTTGAACTAGTAACAGACATACTTCCTGGATTTCAGGATCCATTTGCTTCTGCATTTTCGCATTACATAGTTCCGAAACAATTGAAATAGCTTGATCCTGAATGTCAAGTAAATTAGCAGTGAATAGAGGCACTATAACTCAGGTACAAAACTATCAAGGGTCAGTTTGGCATTGCTTTCCCAGGCTGCTGCCATGGAAAGCTCCATTTAAAGCTTTCTCACGGATATTGACTAGGGGAAATAAATAGCAAACATATATCGTAATTAATTAGTATCAGGAGTCAGAATCTTTTGTCCAAGACCAAAATATGTTGTTCTATTAAAAATTTGTGAGTGGAGCTTTTTAGTTCAGCAATTTGGGAAAACATATCCAGACCCTAAAATATAGGGAGAAAAGCACAGAAAAAGAAACTGATTTAACATGAATTCATTGATTTTTACCTGCAATCCATGTAATATTTCCGGCATTGGTAGCTCTGGAAAATGGGCAAGATCAACAAATCCCAGTTCCTCCGACCTTTTCACAGCGCCCTTTACTTCTATGCACAGATATTTCAAAAGAAGAAATGCGATTCTGTAAATTTGCAAACCAACCAAGTCTGAGAAATATGTTGGAGAAACAGCATTAGCGGTTTCATTTGATTGACTCTTGATTACAAGAGCAGTACAATTGGCTGAGACAGCAGAGAGCTTAGGTCTCGAAGCACAACAAATAGCCGAAAGAGCAAACCATCCATTTCGGCTGTTTAGAAACGATGGCTCCCTGCACCACTCAAACTCTTCTTTCAGGATAGGAGGACAAAGAAGAGGGACTGCTTTGCCAGGAGATTCTCCATGGCGATGAGCTCCATGGCTAATGAAAGCCAACAGATGGATACTTTTCTCTCTCAACTGTGAATCCATTTCTTTCATGGCCTTGACCCATAAATTCCATTGATTTGCTACAGTGCACATCAACACAAGTGTTTGCTCTGTTTCCTTCAGAGCATTCAAAGAAGTTTGCTTTCTTTGTGCCCGAAGTCTTTTCTTGTCATGATTATCACATGGAAAGTTGGGGGCATCAAGATAGTATGATACCAAAGAAGCTCTTTCTGTAAACAAGTAAGGTATCACATTGTCCATGAGATCAGTGTAAGAACTTTCTCCCAGAGAATGGAACATAGCTGTAATAACAGCCAGGCCAAGGCCCCATATGTTTTGAGGCTTTTCGTCATTTTCAGGCAAGTTAAGAAAACCGTTGTTAGTTGTTATTGTGGAAGGCCTACCATCCAACAAATTGTCAAACATTACCCTAAGAGTTGGAAAAAACCCAGAACTGAGAAGCATTTCGGCACCTCCTCTAACATTTGCCAGAGTCAAGAGGAACTTCAATGTTATTGTAACAGATTCAACAGAATTATCTTCTCGAAGCTTTACCATGACATGTTGCAACTGGAGATCTCTCTGTACAATAGGAAACCAAGTCTTAGGTGTCAATAATCTCCTGAGTATAAAGTCAATGGTAGTCAATGAGAGGTTACGATGCTCCAAAGTATTAATGCAGCTGCAGAGAATCGGCAAAATCCCCAGACAGACATTTGGAAGTTCACCTACAACTTCAGATTCCCTATCTGAAGTTCTATTGGACTTCAAGGCAAAGAGAAGCAACATAAGCAATATTTTCTTGGTTTGATCAATCCCGGTAGCGGATGATGACCTTAAATCATTCAGTATTTTAAGGCCAGAACCAGAGGTTTTTATGATAAGTAAACAAACAGATAAAGGCAAGCTTCCTTTAGCTGATCTTACGAGATGAAAAAGTAGTTCTGCTTGCACTGAAAGGAAACCAAGGATCTCTTTTGGAGCATCCAGAACTGGAGCCAAAGATTCTATTGTGTCTTGCAAATTATGGTATACATTCGTAATATATTGCACAGAGAGTTCATCAGGAATCTTCCCAGCAGTTGGAGTCTCTTTCTCCATTGACTATAGACAAAGTAAAACAAATTCTTATAATAAGAATACATCCCAAGAATCTAAAACAGAGCTTGTAAATTGTAATGATGAAAGATGCAAAAAACAAAAAAATAAACTACCCAAAAGTAATAAATGAAGGGGAGAACAGCAAAAACATGAAGTAAATACACATACTGCCAGTTGTGAGCATGGAACAACTATCATTTATCGTTACCGTAGTAGAAGATGTGTATCCCAGGATATTATAGCCTGTTTTAAGCCAAAGCTGAAGTAAAAAAACATACTGATTCTAGAGTAACTCTTGAGGTAGCCAAATTCAATTTTGTGAAACTACTGCATCCATAGCCTTGTGACAAAATTTACAAAAGAACAATTACGTTATAGTAAAAGGCCATTTTCTAAGGGCATAATATGACGTCACATTCTAGTAAATAAAATGTAAAAAAAGCGCGATAACTCAAAATTAAAAATAACAATAAAGAAATTCTCTATAAAATCATTCAGGATAGTTTTTATAAGTGAGATGAGAACTTGTAATTCAGTTGGGAACTCTCAACAATTTTCCAAGTAGAAATTCATAAATTTCACACTTAGTTCTCGATATAGAAAAATTTCGGAAATAAGGAAATGTCATAAGGACTGGGATACTTACATTATCGTTGTACAAAGTCAATAAAGTTAACAATGCTTCAAGTGCTGAATGCTTTGAACTTGAAACCAAAACCATTGAATTCACTTTCTGCATCCAAACCAACATAGTTTCTGCAATTACTTTGCATTCTTTCCATTCTGTATAATCCCACAAACTTATCGCCAATTCGTTTTTTATTTGATTGATATCATAAATGCATAAATTTCTGACATCTGAAAGACTTTCCGCCTCATACTTCTGTTGGTGGATCTCCAAACACTTTGATTCGATCAAATACAGGGAAAGTTCTTTGAATGGCCCAGAAACAATTTTACGGCCTTCAAGCTCCCCTTGCAGATGATAGTAAAGATCATTGAGGATTAGACTTTTTAGGTCATTCCCCGAGCTGATCGAAACAAAAATTTATTAAACATTGAGTGCAACAATAACATTTTCTAAATATACAAAATGGTCGCAAATTCTTACAAAATACTGCAGAGCTGAAGTTAAATGACCAAGCACTACACACTATATTGAAATGATAACAATTCTGTGAATACGAGAAAAACTACTAAGCTGGCAGAGTGCAGAGCAGTTTACTCAAAAGGCAACTAAAATTGTACACAGTTGTGCATGTGCTTGTGTTGGCAATTACCCCATAAAGCACAGAAGAAAACAACACTAAGATTGAAGAAAATACACGTTAGTTAGTGGTCAAAACATGCAAAACAAATGGCAGCCATCACACAAATAAAATTGGAGGAATGTCTTGTCATCCCCATATAGCACTAAAAATAAAATTATTCATTGCTTTTGAAATTTGATACTTTTTTTCATCTAATAACATTGCAATCACAGTCAGATATCCCACTCCCATCATTTGGGGTTCCTCATTGAACAGAAAATTGAAAAAATTTCAAATGAAAAGGATTATAATATATGTAGATTACCTGTAACCCCGTTGAGAGTATTGAGCCAACAGTTCAGAAAAGGCAGGCTGACAGCTCAACTGCAAGGTGAAGAAACAAACATGTCAAAAGCATTAAAATTTTGAACAAAAAAGGAGAATTCGACGTGCAACAGTTATGAAATAATAAATAATTGCAACAGTTATGAAGTAACAATAACCAGAGGTAAGAGCTTCACGATACCAAACATAGGAGGATCTATAGGAAAAATCTAATCAGTTCAAAAGCTTAAAGATACATTTACCCCTAGAAAAAAATTCAAAATTAATCTGAGAAGACAGACAGCAATCACCAAATCCTATTAGCAGCAAACTCCCATGCGGTCATCGTTACCAAATTCATCAAAACCTCTATATGGTGTTGATTGTGAAAGAAACGTTATAAAAAATAAGGTAACTAGATAATCCATCTTTGATCAAATAACTTCAAACTCTGAATTGGTTCCTTTCATTGACACATAATAAAGTGCAAAGCAAGTCAATTAACTTCAAAATGCAAGTGCACATTGTGAGAATAACTACCCCTTTCTTAACTAAATAAGAAAACATATAAATTGATTGCTCATTCATATGAGCAAAACAAGCCAAATAAGATAAGGATCTTACATTTTCCAAAGTACCTCGAATCTTCTGAAGTAAAGACACTGAAAGACTTCCAAAATCTCCAGATTGTAATCTCCTCATCACATGAACAATTAACAAACTGCAAGCAACCTGCAGTGTGCAGATAGCAAATTCGTTTCTCTTCATTAATAACTGGTATAATCAGTGGTTCCAAATCCCCATGTACATTGTAAGAGAAGGGAAAAAGATATTTACCTTTGCACAACGACGAATTTCATCATTATATTCACAGACAGTGTATGACTTAATTAGGTTTCCCAAAATAGACATCTCACACCAACTAGACAAGATAACCTTCAATTCAGAATCACTTGATGATATTGAATTTTCAGCTTGCACTTCATTTTTTGTTCCATCTTTATAATGAAGGGTCTTGTTTGATAGAACCTCTGCATGTAACAACTTATTCTTCAAAAACATCTCGCATGCAATTATTTCCAGTACAGCAGACTGACAGTGATATTTGTATGACATGATTTGTGCATCCAATTGAGTCAACTTTTCAGGCAGAGCTGTCTTTGTGCTAGTACATAATGTAATGCAGTTGGATAGTTGTTTCCAGAACATATTAGATTTCTTCAGACACTCTAAGAGATCGATATACTGAACAGCCCCTTGCCATAATGTCTTCAGTAGATCAATTACCATGAGCAGTAAACGGGGATTGCTGGAGAAGAAGACAGTAGATGCATTAAAGTGATTCATGAAGTTCAACCATATCAAATACCAGAAAGTCATGTTTTGGGAGATTTTGCGAGTGTTTGAGATTCACTAAGAACCTCAACTTTTTCATGCATATATGTACCAATAGAATAGGTAAATTTAGTTGATGAAAGTTTTATATGATCATATAACTTATTTCATAAAAAAACTCAATTCCTTTTTCAGTCAATTTTAGATATTTAGACCATAATTTTACCTTCACTACCATGGCTACATTGACTAGTAAGCAGACTTAAAGGAGATTATTCAAGTCCTTTCCAACAAACCTGTTAATATAATGATCAGCTCTTTCTACATATTGCATAAGTGTGTCAAGCAAACTTGGGTTTTGAGGGCCACTGAAATTTTCATTTGTAGGTTGCTTAATGCCACCAACATCATCCAATTGAGCTTCAGTGTGCACTTTTGGAGCTAATATAGCAACAAGAAAAGGAGGCTGCTCAAAAGAAACCACCCATAAACAAACAACAATAAGAGAAAAAGAATATACGTCAACATTCCTCAAATGGAACTACACTAACTCCGAATTTTAAGGGATGTCATGTAAGAATTGGTATACCCATTAAGAAAATCATAAATGTCTAAATCATAGTCATTTTACTAAAATGTCTGTATAACCATTTTTGGGAATATCAACCAATTTTATTTTCATTGTAATCTTTTTTTTTTTTTTTTTGATAAATATTTTCATTGTAATCAACATAAAACATGAGGAAAAATAGGGAAAGCATTATTAAATGATTTCTTAAATGACAACTATTTAAAAACACATTAATTTTTTTACACTCCCACACTTTTTATTTTACATCCATATCCCATTTTATAAATTTTTACATCACATACCAAATAAAGAAAAATTATCAAAGTTCGTATATGGAATGACACTGTTTGACCCAAAAGCTTATCTTAACATGATAGGTAAGGCCAAATCGTAGCTAATATACTATTCATGGCACTCCCATGCACGTGAATACCCTTGAGCTTGAAGCAGGTACAACAAAGACCACTCAACCACGTGTTGCAGGTTCAAGAAGCACTAATATCATGTTGTAGAACTGTTTGACCCAAAGGCTTAAGCTAGAAGGTAAAGCTCAATCATAATAACTTGTGTCTTATTCCTGACAATATCAAATGGAATTATACTTTCCATGGAATAAATAGCGACTAAAAAGTTAAATCCGAGCTATGAAGAATTGAAGAAACAAGTTATAATACTGAAGGTGGGGAAACAAGTTTAGTATTGGGGCTACTAGTCATATGATTGTTTTATTTAAAAAAACCATTGTTAAGCAAAGTTCTCTCTGGAATAACCCTTCGGACTCCAATATCAACATCTTGATAATCACAAAGTAAGGCCTCATTTAAGTGTCATAATTTTTCTTAAAGTCTTACAAATTGCATGACACAAAAATAATTAATATATCACTAAACTGTAACAAACCTGATGGCGAGCAGCGGATATAAGCAGATTGGTAACAGCAATGAACAAATCTTCATTCCAATTCATATCTTCAGACAGCGTGGTTTTCACAGTGTGCTTTAAATCTGCAATCTAAGACAAGTGATTAATTAAGATTCAAAATAGAACTAACAATCATAACAATCTATGAACATAACAAATAAAAATAACTGAAGAGCGAACCTGTTTATCATCCAGAGCAAAACACACATTGCTCGACATGAGCTGTATATAGTCCGTTATGATCAATAGTGAAGATAAGAGCTTAGCAGCTCCTACCTGTATCCCCTGCATACAGGTTATAAAACAAAAATGACTACAGATAGATAAATTACGACTTAAAATACCAAAGAAGTCAAGGGCATCACAATGCCCCTACTTCCACCAACTAGTAACTCCAGCAGAAGCTTATCCTATCATGTTCAGGTCACCGAATAACGAGAGTTATAATTATTAGAGTTAGGCTCATATTCCACTTAAATAATGCCTCCCATGAGCTTGCTCAGGAGTCAACATAATTCGTTTATTAAAATCAGAAAGAACAGAGTAGATTCAAAAATCTTAGCCGCAATAGAGAGTAGATTCAACATAACGAGAGTTATATCTTAGCCACATTTCTCAGCATCAAAAATCAAGATTTGTCAGATTGATATTTTCATAAATATTAATTTTTTCAATAAAATAGATACTCATTTATTTTAAAACGAGTTAATGTCATGCAAGCAATGCAATTATGTGTCAAGACAAAAAGGGTCATTTTTATCATAAACTTGGAAATATAAAGGCTACCGAAAATTAATTTTTTCATTCCTCAGTAAATCTAAAATGAACCCAAAATTATAATATAATAACTGCAAAGTACTAGGGAAAAGCATTGCCAATGTGAATTTCATACAGGATTACTTGAATATGACATCAAGGATATGACAGCTTCGACAACAGGAGTTGTTTTGGTTGAGGAAGACAGAATTGCTTGGTGAAAGAATGCAAGACTGTGGGAAACATCCTGGAAGAAGAGAAAAGGCATCGTGAAGGTTGGTTTAACAAATAAAGCAAAACGTTAAACATATGTGTCCTCATCTGCCAAAGGTGCAAGTATGTTAGATAATATAGCCAATTATTACATATGAATAAAGATGATGGAACAAATAGAAACATTGCTCCGAAACAAAAAAAATTGGAAACATGTAAAATGTTTTTAAATGGATTTATGGTTCCTTCAGAAAATACAGCTTTTCCACTTTTTGCAAAGCTAAAATGTAACAACAATGAATACTTGATTTCTACACATTTAATATAGAGTATAGACATATTCTAACAATTCAAATAATATTGTGAGGGAATTATCTATATTAAATTACCTCAGAAAATTTGGAAAGCATAATATAAAGAGCATCCAAAGCAGAACAAATAGCAAGCTGAAAGCCTTCAATCTCTGGCAGCTCAACAACACGGCTTACATAAAGGTTCTGTGAAAAGTGACTCTAAGATGTAAGAAAAAAACTCAAGACTAAGTTGGAGAATTAGACAGAAAAGAGAGCAAATCATGGCTGACCTCTAAAGCTCGCTTTGTTGTACAAATGAGTCGAAAGATTGTGCAGTGGATAGAAGAATCAGAGACTAATATATCACGGACGACCATACTGAACTTTTCAGATGAGATTGATATAATGCATGTTTTCATCACTTCCAACACCTGAGATACAATCAGCAAATTAAGCTAGCCTATCTAATTTATTGTTAGTATTATTTTTCACATTCAAAACACCGACAGATTAAGATATGATGATTCACACACTAGACTAGACAAACAGTTCCTTATGTAGACAATTTATATCCTTCTCAAACCACAGGAAAAAGGATAAGAGAGGATAATAATAGCATAGTATCCCATATTGCAAAACTAGACTGAAGAACTCTAATATACTGCTTCTCATTAACTTACTTCTGTATACTGGTGCAACTGAACCTAAGCCTCATGCACCACCCTTATTGCACTTAACTGCATGCATATTAAGGCTAACAAAAAGAAAATAGATAGTGTACAAACAAAAAATTGCAAGATATCTGCTCTGAAAGAATACAGACAAAATTAACCTTCAGTGTCACTTTCCATCTGACGTACTTCTCTTTGTATTTCCAGTACTCATGATTGATCAAAATATACCATAGAGAGAAAACAATCAATGTGAGAACCAGATCACTTTCTAATCTTGTCTCTAGAAGCTTCATGGTAAACTCAAGCACTGCAAGGATTTATAACATTCAAGTCAGACAAACAAGCTGCATATTTGAAATATTCAACCTAAAATCTGAAGAGTAAGATACAAGGTACAATGCTAGAAAGTTAAGCATAGTACAATAAAATGAAATTAATGAAACAAAAAAAAATTAGAAGGAATGATGGTCACATGAAAAGATGTTAATGGCATTTAAGAAAACAATTAGCAAATATAGTGATGCAGATGAATGAACATGGCAAAAAGACAGGCGAGTGACATAAAAACCACAATCAATTTTTTTAAGAGTAAGCATATATGTTGCACCTTCACTGGTGCTGCCTATTACATCTTGCTAATGGTCATAACCGAAAGTGGAAATTACAGGTTCTGAAGGGAGCTTATTCACCACTAACTTGCTTTCTCAGTTTCTCATAGAACCATTTAGCCTGACTACATATTTATTATCTCTTTCCACAGGGGACTTGAGTATAACACAATAACCCTAGCTCCTTCAAGGTTAAATCGATTATCAAACAAAAAATAGATCGCTTTTTATAGAGATTTCCAACAATTAAGCCAAAGTTTCTTCTATTTCTTAGTTTCTTAAGAGCTGCTTTTCCAGAATTAGAATTGATACAAACATCTATTGTGCTATATGCAATATTACGGTTTTAGAAAACCTACAACAAAATGACAAAATTTCAAGGTAACTAACAC
>CAOJBI011374760.1:0-13737 GCA_948277035.1 Euphorbia corollata | reverse complement strand
ATTTATCCATATAACTTTTATCGTCCGAAAGATGATCATGGACAAACGTGTAATTAAATATGAGGGAGCTAAAAAATTTATATACACAAATACTATAACGAAACATAAATATCAAATAGTCAATCGTAATTAAATTTTCATTATTTTCTCAAAAATACATATAATAATATAATATTTACTTATATTTAATTAATACAGTATTTATTTACATAAGGGAGTAATAAGGGTTAACAATTAGATATATCAATCTATTAAGAATAGTGTAAGCTAAGCATTTTCAAGAAATTTAACTTATGTATAGTTAAAAGGACGACCTATTGGCATAGGAGGAATTAATGTTTCAAGAAAATGTCGGACTAGGGAATCAATCCTTCACATCTCATGGATAGACAATCCTACAACTCATCCAACTCATCAAAGGAACAGTAATGAATTAATTTTCATATTTCTGTTATAGTATATTAGTCGGGCAAATCACTGTTGGGCTTTTATGTGAACATGATTGGATAATTTATTAATTTTATCATTTTCAATGTATATTAAACAAGTGTATAGTAGATAAAATGTTTATATATGTATATTGAAATTCAAAAATGATGTTTATTTTAAAAAATTTCGGAGGATCTAGTACGACATTTATATCAGAAAATGAAAGAAGTACATTTTAAGAAGTTGTGTGGGTAGATTTTATGTTTAAATTTGAATTCTATTTCATATATATTAAATCATAACAAAATAATCAATTACTTAATAACTGTTCATGTGTTAATTTATCATTAAAATATTATTCTATTTGACTATTTATTTGTAAAAGATCAAATAAACAATCATGTCTACATGTCAAGAAAATGCTAGAATATAATAATTACTAACCATGCTAGTATGATAGCTTAAAATAGTTGTGGTTGGGGCTGTACAAAAGCAACCGAAGTAAAATATAATATACACAAATCATTTAAATAGGTTTAATACATACAAATTGGCAAAAAGATATTCGATGTTGCTAAAAAAATACAAACACACCCAATTTAAATAGGTATAAATCGACAAATTTAAAAAAAATTAATTTTGTATTTGTAAAAGTATTTAATAATATTTTTAATAATGTTGAAACAAAAACCTGAATCATATTAATATAACATTATATTGACAAGTATGCATTCACATAAAATGAATAAACACATTTTGTAAACATCTTTTTAGGAATATAATTTTCCATTCATATTATTTTAACCATTATGACGTCGACTGAACTGAGTGACTTTGATTGAACAGAGTGTTATACCATGTATCAGTGCTGTCATTGATTTATTATGAGATATGTGTTGAAGATATATAATTCTTTGTAATACGATTATAATAACATTTAAAGATACATATAAAGAAAATTAATACGCTGAGTACCTCTCTTTATTTATTGTCTTATATACTTCTTGGCTTTTAAAAAATAGATATTTATTTTCTTTTAAAATATCGTAATAAATTACGATATTTTTTAAATATCGTAATTATTAAATTACCACCATTTACTTGTTTAAAGAGCATTCTATCTTTTATTAATTAAAGTATATACAATTTAAGAATTTTGAAAATGTGTAACTATAAATTCAATTTATCGCGTTCTATAAATATGGTGAAACAGTTATTCAAAAAAAAAAAATATATATATATATATATATATATATATATATATAAAATAAAAGCTATAACACGAAGGTATCACTAAAACAAAAAATAAAAACGATATATACCTTATTAGTAAGTGAGTTTAGTTTACCCAACATAAACCTCATGTTTAATTTATTTTTCATAAATAAATTTTATAAATATATTTATGAGTTATAATCATTTAAATTTCGTTGTTATATTAAATAAAATGTGGGATTTGTTTGCGTGAAAGTTATTTGAGCTAATACTGACGCCACGCAAATGAGTGGGAGCGTGAAGGCAAAAACTGGACCAAAGGCAGTAGCTTTGAGGATACGTGGCATAATTTGATAAGTCAGCAGTAAATTTATTGACACAGGCAGGTGCCTTTATCTGTTTATCTTTGGGTTCATCTCCAATTTTACATTCTAGTGCTAGAAAAGTTGCAGTGTACCAATGTGAGGTTTAGGCCGTTGTTTTGTGAATTTACGGTTTAAATAGTGGTAAACTTTTGAAACCTATTTTTTGGTTTAGGTGCTCAATTTTTAAACAAAACATTTAAAATTTTATTTTTACTTATAAAAAGACCACCACCTTACTAATCTAAAGCTGTTTAATTAGTCAATCTGTATAGGACCCGACCGATTAATGAAAATCGTAATAATACTTTTAAAAATCCAGCCTAGACCGATTTTTAAAACATGAATATGGGACATCAAACATCAAAATTTACACTGAGCATCAAAATTTATGAATATGTACTGAATAAAAATTTCTTTGTGTAGATTTCTTTTCTGAGTGGACCTAATTTGTCCTGATTGCAAAAGTCCTAATATATGTTTTTTTACAAAATCAACCTCATAACACCATAAAAAATCATCATTTGCCCATAATTAGATTATAAAAAAGGTATCAATTAAAGCCATGTTGTAAAGGGTAAGTATTTTTTATTTATTTACAACATGAAATTAATAAAAAATAATTATTTTTGCCTACTATTATAAGCCGAGGAGGGTACAAACAATCATGGGATAAATGGGGATAAGTGTATTATCTAATCCAATATTTTTGCAAGTTGCCAACCAATTTACATTTTCTTTAATAACAAGAGGTAGACCTTGTTATTTTCAATTTCAGTTTTTCAATTTATTAAATTTAGTTAAGTTCATTGCACGTCCATTAATCATAATTTCAAAAATAATTATTCTGATTAATACTTTAATAAAATTAATAGTAATAATAATAATCAATAATAATCAATATATTAATATGAAAAATAATTATTAAACAATATATTTAACAATAATTATAAATATAATAAAAGTAATTTATAAATAGTAATAATTATTATTATTATAAATATAATAATATTATTAATGTCACTGTAATATAACAATATATTTAATTATAATTATAGTATTGAATAATTAGAAAATGTAATATAAGATAATAAAATGAAAATATTTATTAATTAAAAAAATAATTACTTTTACTATTTATGATCCAATAATATATTATAATAATTATTATTTATTCACGTGTAATTGTAACAATAGATATTATTTGAATAATGGAATCATAATCAGATGATATTATGTATATAATAATTTTTCACTAGTAAGGCTATTAAAATTTATTTTATATGTTATTATTATATATGTAATTATTACCATTGCATATATTAATAGTAATTTACCATAATATATTAAAATTATTTCTTTATAATCATATTAACTATGATTATTATTTTACTATAAACTAGTTTTATTATTGTGGTGCACTAAATTTTATTGTTATAATTATTTATATTACATGTTTTAATAATTAATTAATATTGTTTAGTACTACTTTTAGTAACTAGTATTGATTACTTATTATTTTTTAATATTTATTAGCATTATTAATAGTTTAATAATTAGTGCATTATTATTAAGTTTAGTATAGTTCAATTAATTTCAGTTAATTTTTGTTGATTTCAGTTTAGTTAATTAAGTTAAATCTAATTTAGGTTTCAAAAGTATAAATAAATAGGGTCCCATGTGTTGAAATTTGTTCATTGCAATTTTAATTATATTTGTAAAATTATCCATAATTTTGATAACATTAAATTTATATCTTTATTCTTAAGTAAAAATGTAATAAAATCTAAATATTAGTAATAAAAATTTTATTCTTTTTATCTAAATATACCATAATAGAAATATTTTATTAATTATATTTTATTTTTTTATTTATCTGTATTTAGTCACTAATTTTTCTCCCTCCAACATTAATTAAATTTTGTTTTACTGTTGTCTTTTATTTTTTTTAATAAACACTTTGCTTAATTTATATTTCATGGAACCTTAAATATCTGAGTTCATATTGAGCTCTATCTAGCACTTTCCAAACACATTCACATCTCTTGATAAACACATCTCAATGCAATTTTATTTTTCAATTAAAACAATCCAACTTTGCGAGTTTTGTTCTTCCTCCTTTATTATTTCTTTTAAGCGATCATAAAATAATCAAGTCTATCTTCTTCCTAAACTTTCTGAAACTCGGAAAATTATGATGAATAAAATTACATGCATGTTTAGTCTCAAAAAATATTTTTCATTTTTATTTTCATTTTCCAACTTAATTTCATTCTACTTTTTGTTTTGGGGATTTATTTCTAATTAAAATATAGGTCCAAGCATTTATATATAAGAATAGCAGTAAAAACTAAATAATTAATTTGATTGAAAAATGTCACTACCTCTAAAATTAGAAGAAGCAAAATTTGGAATTTAATTGAAAAAAGATGAATTTTATTTAAAAATATAAAATTTATAAATAATTATTCCTTGGGGTTTAAGGAGGTGGAAAAAAAAACTCAAACTTCATACGATTCCGTATTTCAAAATTATTAACATTTGTTTTTGAACTGATCATGTTTCGAATCACAAATACAACAAAATAAAACTTTTATTGTTTTATAATTAATTAATGTATGAAAAATTGACAATATAGGAATAAATTTTTTATGATAACATCATGATGATAATATTTTGTACATGGTATTCAACATTGAAAGAAAGTACTTGAAATATAAAAATAAAAATTCAGTATAAAGAACGAAAATGAAACTTTAAATTCCTATTCTAAAAAACATCAGACCTCATTCACATCCAAATTTGTTTATTAAAAAAACATTAATCGATTCTAACAAATTTTGTTCCAAAACAAAAATAGATGATATAAATCAAAGTATGATTTTTGTTTCAATTAACATTTTTTCTAAATATAAAATTTGTTGGTAGGAGAGTTGAAAGACTAATTTTTTTTTCTTTTGAAATGGATATAGAAGTAGAAAAATAGTAAATACAGAGTAGAATATTAAAAAATAGTTTAGGTAAGAAATAATGAAAATTTAAGAGAGGGAAAGTAGATAAATAGAAAAAATTTAGGAAATAGTTTTTAGTAAGTGGTAATGAAAAATTTAATTAATAGATAAACTTAGAGTACATTGCAATACATGATATTGAAGAATGAAATTGTATAGGTATGTTTGGTTTCAAAAAAACTGTTTTCATTTTCTATTTTAAGGTCTTTTTATTTTCCAAATTTTTTTATTTTATATTTAGAAAACTGAAAAAATAAAAATAAAATTTCATTTTTATTTAGTAATGCGGTTTCTTTTTCTTTCTTTTGAGAAAATTTGAATAATATAGTTTATTTGTTAAAAACATTATTAATGCTATAAGAAAATATTGCAAATTAAATTAAAACTACACATATAAATTTTAAACTAATCAATCGCAAAGTTAAAAATCTTCTAATCCAATTAAAATATAAGTTGATTCATGTTGATTTTGATATTGGTTTTAAACTGACAAATCATGACAAATCATACTTTTAACACCCTTCAAGCTTTGCAATTTTTAAGATGATTATGTTTCAAGTTCACCAACTTATAGTTTCTTCTAATTTGTTTACATCCATTAAAATCTTTCAATCAATATTTGATTTTCATTTTTTAGTTGTCTTTTTGTTCAATTTTAAATGAAATGAAAGATAAAAAATATAATCACTACTAACAAATTTTCAACTTTCAACTTTTTTTACTTTGTAAAAAATAAATATTATTTTTGAAGTTTTTTAATTAAAAAATAAACAAATCAAATTATGTAGATTAAGAGTACATTAATAAAACGATTGATTGCTTATTTATTAACAATTTACTACTAACTATATATATTATTAAAAATAAATCAAACAATAAAAATTGTTTATATTTAGTTTGAAATTTTTTTAAAAACATTAAAAAAAATTTATGAATCAATGTATCAAATAGAAAAGTCTGAAAACCGATTTTTGAAGCTCAATTTGCAACCAGAAAACAAATTTCCATTTTTCATTTATTGGACAGAGACATGATGAAATTATTATTGGTACGACATGACCACTTTGTGAACATAACTTAAACATTTAACTTAATTTACGAAAATCTTAAGATTAGTACAAACAATTTACGATAAAATGCTACGACATGACATTTGCAGTTTTCACTTTAGGATAAACTTAAAAAAATGATCCAGTGATTTCGGTCGTTTTCAAAATGAGACTTGTATTTTTTTGAGTCTCAAAATAGGACTTGTGGTTTTAAAACAGAACTTTTTTACTAACACCGTCTAAAGTGCTGACGTGGTAAAGAGTATTTTTTGTAATAAAAAAACAAAAATTTAACCAATCTTCCTCACTGGTTCACTCCTCACCTCCATCTTTGAATTGAGTTTGCAGAGTTATTAAGAAATAAAAATGGCATCCAATCAATTCCCCTTTCTTCTCCTTCTCATTTTACCCTTCCCAAATTAATTGATTTACTCAATCAAATTAAAATAATGAAGAATAAATTGGGATTTATTGGGATTCAACCATCAGTGCAACATAGCCACAGGTCCCGATTTCCAAACAGTTTTTTTTCTTTTTTCCTTTCACGATTCTGAAGTTCAATCTTGGTAATTTCCACTTCATCTACTTTCATCTTGAATTCTTGATCTCATATTGATTTAATGTATTAGCTACTGTGGCTACACGGGTTGTTACGATTAAGTCTCCTTCGCTTTACTCTCCTTCAAACGCTACTTTGTTTGTCTCTACTGAAATTAATTATGGATAACCGATGAGGAGAGGATTGAAGGCTTGCTAAAAAGAAGAAGGAGGGGAGGAGCAGTGGAAAAGAGGGGGGCATTGGAATATATGAAATGAGGGAAAAGATAAAGGAAATACTTGATTTTAGGGTTGATGGGAGGAAGAAGACCAAGTAATTTTTTTTCCAATAATACCCATTGTCACGTCATCATTTTTTATGGTGTTAGTAAAAAAGTTCTGTTTTGATAACGTTTTGAAACCACATGTCCTCTTTTGAGGCCCAAAAAAACACAAGCCTCGTTTTGAAAATGACCGAAGCCACATGATCATTTTTTGAAGTTTACCCTATATTTCACTATCAATTGGTAATGAAACAGGTTAACCAACTATCACTTTGGTTCATATGAAATAATAATATTTTATTGTGATACTAGGTTTAATAATTACAAATAACATGATAACTTTATTTTTAACAAAAATATATTTCACTTTACCTTTTTATTATTATTGGATCAATCTTCATATCATTTATCCAATAGTGATGTGAGACATAATAATAAAGAATTTATTTTTAACAAAATTACTGTAAAATCTACCATGAAATAATACTAATAATAAACTTGTCCATGAAACTCACCAAATAAAATGCTTAAATGATATCAAACTTTTTGTTAATTATCAAATAGAGGTTGAAATTGAATCAGTATTGATTACATAATATAGCTATTAGTTTTCATTAATTATATATCTTATACTAAAATTTGATTACGTTTTTTGAAGTATCAATATGAATCAGGGCCGTTCCAGAAAATTTCGAAGTCATGAGCGAAAGAAAATATGGGCCCTCGTAAAAGTAGATGTGTGTGCGAGGACATTCAATTTTTCTTTTTAAAATCGCGCAATTGCGCTTATATTAAACACTACCTCACCTAATATGTGACTCGAACCTGAAACTTTTAGAGGTTAAAAGTTCAATTTTAAATCTTTAAGCTATGACATTGGTCAGTAAGTATTATGTGTTACCAACATAGTTTACAATTATTGATTAAGCTTATATGTCACGGTTTTGAATACATATCTTGATAACCTACAAAATCAAATAAAACTAGGCTTATAATTGTTACATGACAAACATGATTAAATATCTTATTAAATTATTGTTAAAAAATTTTGATAAATTTTTAATTATCAATTTTGAGATGTAATGGTGCAATATTAAACTTCTTAATATTTATAATTTTATTTTGGTTTAAAATTGTACTTAAAAATGAACAAAAAATATCACTACCAGGAGGAATCGATCCATGATTAAGGATTAGAAGCTCAATCACCCACGCCACCCTTTGCCACTTGGGCAAACACCATTCACATGTCTTGTAATTACATTTGTATTTATTTATATATTATTTGTATAATACCTGAAAATTTTCGAGGCCCTCTTCTACTCGGTGCCCTGAGCGGTCGCACACCTCGCACCTGCTCAGGGCCGGCCCTGATATGAATCAAAAACACTAAAAATTTGATATTCAACTATATATATTTTTATTAATCATCAAATATATGTTGAAATTGAAATAATACTAATTATATAGCATTTTTATTAATCTTTTTGTATGTTCGGAAGATATATATCTCTTGACTAAATTCTATTAGTTTATACGCAGCGTCCATATAAATTATGCTATTTTGATAAAAATTAAAACTAACATCATTAATCTTTAACATAAATTTATGAAATTTTCTCCCATTTTCAACAGGGATGATTTTCTTAAAAAGAGAGGGAGGTAGAGAATGCATGACTATATAGGAAGTCCATTCACAACCTTAAGCTTACTAAAAAAAGGATTAAAAAAATACTAATATTGAATAGGATAATTTTTTTTAAGTTAATTAAAAAGATAATGTGAAGGATTAACAGTAAACGGTAGAAAACATAGGGATCAATATGAAATGGAGTTATTTCAACTCATACTCGAAGTGAATTTAATTTCTATGTATGTGCTTATTAAGAGGGTATTTTGATAAGTGGGAAATATACTAATTTATTTCATGTA
The DNA here is from genome assembly GCA_948277035.1 of Euphorbia corollata. Taxonomy (NCBI): domain Eukaryota; kingdom Viridiplantae; phylum Streptophyta; class Magnoliopsida; order Malpighiales; family Euphorbiaceae; genus Euphorbia; species Euphorbia corollata. The sequence goes on along the minus strand of CAOJBI011374760.1, from coordinate 4,918 downwards.
AATGTGATTCTTTTTGTAAAGAAAAATATTAATTTTTATCAAGTTCTTGGAATTTCTGCAAATTTCCAGAGGTGAGAACTTAATCCAGCTGCAAAGCGAAAATCTGCCAGAAATTGAAGCAATAGCTTGGGACTGGAGCAGTTGAGCAAGTGGCGGAGAAGTTGTAGCAGTTGGGCAAAGTGACTGAAAGTGACGTGATTTGAGAGAAAAGAAAGATAAATCATTTTGGGAACTGTAATTTGCAAGTTGGTCACTTATCTTTGTTTTGAATATTTTAATTAAAGTTAGTTAAGATATTTTGGAAGGGTTTTCTATAAACCTTTTTTGAACTATGTATAAGGTTCCATTTCTTTTGTTTTGAATGTGATTCTTCTTCTTTTAGCTACTGCAACTTTTCTCTTTTCCACCATTAATATATATTTCAAGCTTTCTTCTTATTTTCTTGTTGATTTCCGATAAAGCATGAGTGAGTAGTCGCCTCTTCCAAGACCTTCATCTGGAAGGCGATGTATTGTGTGTATGGATGCATATTTCATGTGAATGATGACCACATTTACTAAATAGTCTTAGTTACCATGAACCGAGAAATGAAATAGCTAAAACCGAACACTTACATATACTCATTAAGCTTGAAACCGAGAGGAGATAGTTAATGAGCCAATAGTTATACTTGTATATGCTTGACTAAACATAATGCAGGTTGAGTTTACTTAAAATGAATTGAGAGGTGAATTAAGTTAATTTAACCTAGAAACAAAGTGAAACCGAGAGAAGGTCTTAGGGAGAATAGGTCAAGAGACGTTAGATACTGAATATGTTGAAGAAAAAGATATACATGTAGAAAGATAGACTTAGGTTGTTGGAAAGGGAAGAGTTTGATTGTCTTTATATATTTCTGTAATTTTTCATTACTAAGTTCTCTGTCCGCTCATTTAATTATGCAAATACTCAACTACCAACTAAAGTGATAAGAGATTTTATTTATTGCAAACTCTTAGCTCGATTGCTAGGGAAATACTTCAACTGTTTTACTTAATTCTTAAGGATACGACGGTTAGTTTTGTCATTACTACACACGACCCTAGTATACTTGGTAGGTGATACCGAATAGACGCAACATATTCCTTTTGCTTTCTTTTTTTTTTCATTTCTCTCTCTAGGAGTTTTTCAAAAAACATGCATGATAAATTGCTTTTAAGCTAAAAATAAATAAGATATATTTATTATCTGATTTTTAGGTTAAAAACAAAGAATTTTTTTTTAAACAATAAACAACGAGACACAGCTCTAAGCTATAAAGGGTGAATTTCATTATTTTTTAATATATTTCTGTCTGGGGCTACATTTTGTATTTTATTCATTTTCTATAACAAGTGACAAGGAAAGTGCGAAATAAAAAGAAATGTATTGATTTTGGTACCCTTTTACAAAATTTAGGAAGATCCTCTTTTTATGCCACGTGTTACTCTTTATTTTTCACTTTATTACTATACATTCACTTGCACAAGATTATTATAGTTCAATGACTTAATTAAATACTCTATTTAACACTTTGATATATAGAAAAGACAACTCTGTCAGTCCCAACAAACATGTCCATTTCAAAGCCACCGTCAAAACAACAAGGGTATTGAAGTAATTTCACAAACTGGACAAAATGACCTTAAACAACAGTTAGTTGGTTACCGGAGCTGAGTTCTGTTTTCTGCTTCCTTAACATATACACTTCTAAATCAAAATTTAATTTTGATTTAATTAACCATTAATTAAGTTGATTAAGTAATATCTTCTCTGTTTGGCGCGTATATAACAGCGGACGAGGAAGGAGGAAAGATCAAACAAACGAACCATTTCTTTGAAAGCTGATAGAGCGAGAAAAGTAGAGAGAGAAACGGCTTAAAACCATCAAAGCCAAACACTTGCGCTATTCTGTATTGTGAGAGCCTAAAAGAACCCAATTACCGATAATCCCAAAAGCTGAAACCTCTTTCAATTTCTGTTTCTGTTTTTGATTTTGTTTTCATCTGCTTTCTCTCTCTAGAAAGCGCAGTCACACAATTTCTCCTTCCCCATTTGATCGGAGTCTCATTTTGTTCCGTGAATTTCGGTGATGGACCGGTACGGTCGGACCCAGGAGGGCTCACAGTCCGATCCGTGGCCGGAATGGACTGCGCCGGGACCCGAAACTGGGCTTGAAGGTGATTTCATTTAACCTACATTCCAATTTGGGAGGGTTTATTGAATGTGAAAATGGGTATTTTGAGTTTTATCTTCGTAATTTGGGGTTTTTGGATTTTAATTTTTTGGGTTTTTATATGAATGTAGAGGGTGTTTGGCAGCTGGGATTAGGGGAAGAGGAATCTGGGTATCCAGAGAGACCTAATGAAGCCGACTGTATCTACTATTTGAGGACCGGTTTTTGCGGGTATGGGTCAAGGTGTCGGTTCAATCACCCGCGTGACCGTGGCGCGGTAATTTCAGCTGATTACTTTTATCTTTGGTCCTGAATTAAGTTACGAGTTCTAACTGTTTGATTCTTTGCCTCAGAGAGATCAGTGACTGTTTTCTTGGGTTTGATAAAATCTTTTCGTTTTTCAATTGAGATTCGAGTGTGTTATGATATGGGTTTGTTTTGAACTCCAAGCACCTGTGATATGATCTGTCTTAACAAATTGTTTTGATGTATATTTGCTTAGGTACTAAGTGCTACCAGAACTGGTGCTGTCGAATTTCCAGAGCGAGTGGGGCAACCTGTGTGCCAGGTATACTCAGTTTCACTGTCAATATTTTGAGTATGTGACACTGGAATGCCTTCTTCATAATGTAGATACTTGTAGTTTCTCTATAGGGCTAAATTAGAATTGTTGTTATTTTCTGATCCCTTTGGTCATGTGCAATGTTTTTTGCCTGAATGGGAACTTTTGTTTTGTACTGAGTGCACTTTATTACTTGTTTTGCAGTATTACATGCGGACAGGGACTTGCAAATTTGGTGCTTCCTGCAAATACCACCATCCTAAACAAGGTGGTTCTGTTAGTCCTGTGCCACTTAATTACAACGGATACCCTTTGCGACCGGTCTGTATATTCCTGCTCTGACTCGTTGTCTTGTAGTACGTTTTCTGATCAAGTTTTCTTATACCTTTGACTTTAATTCTCGACAGGGCGAAAAAGAATGTACATATTATTTAAAAACGGGGCAGTGTAAATTCGGCGCGACATGTAAATTCCATCACCCACAGCCTACTAACTTGCAGATTCCAGCGCAATCATTGACTCCTCAAGTTGCACCTTTGCCTGCCCCTTTAACTGCTCCTGCATTGTATCAAGCAGTTCAGTCTCCGTCAGCACAGTCTTCTCAACAGTATGGATTAGTAGGTGCAAGGCCTCCTTTACTGCCTGGCTCTTATGTACAAGGTCCTTATGGTCAAGTGATATTTTCCCCAAGTGTGGTTCCCTATCCTAGTTGGAGTCCCTACCCGGTAAGTTCATATTTACTGATATCTCTAAAAAATGTGATAACGGCTAGTTTTTTCATTTGTCATTGTTCTTGTGCAGACACCTGTGAGTCCACATGCTTCTCCTGGTACTCAGCCAGCAGTTGGATCATCTATGTACGGGTTAACACAGCTGTCTCCTTCGATACCTGCTGCTTATACAGGAGCATATCAACAAATGCCAACATCAGTTGGGCCTTCAAGCAGCAGCCAGAAGGAACACTCCTTTCCAGAGAGGCCTGGCGAACCTGAATGTCAGTATTACATGAAAAACGGCGATTGTAAATTTGGATCGTCTTGTAGATACCATCATCCGCCTGAATTGGTTGCACCAAAAACCAATGTTGTTCTCAGCCCCATTGGTCTTCCTCTTCATCCAATGAGCTTCTTCTTAAAATCCCTCTTTGTTGTTATATCCTGATCACTGTTGCTTTGTTAGTATGAGCTTGTAGTAATCATTTACTGCTAACCTTTTAGTTTGTTTTCTTGTTCTTCTGTTTTAGCCTCCCGGCTTTCCATCTGTTTTTCAGTCTTAGATTGGATCTTTCTTAGAGATTTAACCACCAAATCTAGAATTAATGTAATGTTTTCTCAAATGTGCTGCCATTGAAACAAAAATAGGAAATACTATAATTTCTGTCCTTAGTGCCTTGCAACTTAGGAGCCACATTTCCTCTATGTACTTTTTTATTGGTTAAAAATATTCGCAAAGTCTGAACATCATACACTCAATCTTTACTCTCAGGACAGCATCTATCTACCATCTGTTCAGTATGATGTGTTTTCTTATATGAAGTTTGGACGATTTTTCAATGCACTATAAACTACAAAAGAAAAATCGCCCTTTGATTCTGTTCTGTTTGTGCCTATTTAAGGCCCAGTCTATTGCTGGAAAACACTAGTTTATGGTTAGTTTTAATATTAATCGGGGTTTTAATATCGGCAAATACTTGTCTACTGTTCATTCCTTTTCTTCTTTTCTTTTTATTGATAAACCTAGTCAAGCATATTGTTGTAAAACGCAAGTTTATGGTCAATGCCTTGAAGGGGATTTGCAAGTTACTCTTTTTTTTTGCAGCGAGTGACAGTTGAGACTTGAGATTCTACATATCTACCATATACTGCTGTTCTTTTTACACTAAATTCAAATTGATTACAGATCGCAAGTCCAAATTTCGATAATCAATCCTCTGACATCTTCAAATATTTGTCTTCAAGTACTGGCAGTCTAGAAGATGGCCTACTTTCTCTGTAAAAACAGCAGAGACAAATTTTCTTCTCTTTTCATCTTTCTTTTCTAGTTATATATATGTGTGCCATTCTTTGCCATTTGCAATCTGTAGATCGGTCTTCTATATGTTTATTTTGCTGGTGATAATGTCTGCAAATAACATAAAGCATTGTCGTGGGGTTACTTTTGTT
>CAOJBI011373559.1:0-16993 GCA_948277035.1 Euphorbia corollata | reverse complement strand
ATATATACATACATATATATTTGTATATGTATACAAATATATACATATACATACATATGGATACACACACATACATACATATATATATACACGTACATACGTATGTATACATATGTCATATACAAATATATATACATATACATATACAAATATATATACATATACATATGCAAATACATATACATGTGTGGTGGTGATTGTGGTAGCGAGAGCGAGAGAGTGGTGGTGATGGTAATAGTGGAAATGTGAGGTGATAGAGAATAAGGGAAAATGTTTTCCCAACTTTTTTTTGGGAAAACATTTTCCTTAAATTTACACTACATTTTCCTGTTGACTTGCAAAATATTTTCCCTTTACTTATTTTTCATAACAAACAAACGCCGGAAAATCCGGAAAATATTTTCCATGAAACCAACGAGGCCTTATTCTCTCTCCTTTCGCCGTGTGAAGTAAACATCCTATTTTTATAGCTTGTTTTTTAAATAAATTTACTTAAAATTTAATATATTCAGATAAATATAAATATACACGTATTTAATTTTATCTTATACACCAAAAATTTATTTAAAATCAATTAGCAAATCTAAAAATAAATTGAATTAGTTTTAAAAAAGCATTGATACGTATCCCTTTCGATATTAATCTGGCTATTCCCAATTTCTTGTTGTCGAGGATAAGGTAATAAATGAATTGGGGACAAATGCCCATTTCTTTTCTCTGTCTCAAAAAGAGTAACAAATAGAAACCGAAAGCTGCCTCAATATACACCTTAAAATATTTCCCTTCAGATTAAGGTTATTATCCCTCTATTGTCTTCTACGAACCTAACCTAATAATTGTTTTGCATTTTTTGGACGGACCAAAACATTTGTATTCCGCGAAATATATAAATCGTTATGGCTGTAATCAAAACTACGCTCTACTTGGACTGCGATTGACCAACTCTTCTTTGTCCTACCCCAGTTTAAATTCCTCCCCTCTTTTTCATTCTATGCCTTCTCCAACATTTCTCCTGGTTAGTATCCCTTTTCTCTTGTTGTTCTGCAACACTGGGAACACCTGCTTTGTCTCTTCGTCTGGTTTGTAAATTTATGTGATTCCGCCGGCACCTTCTTTTTCTTGTCTGGAATTGAAATAGTTTTCGTTTCTTTTGATTTTATTTTAAGTATATTGGTTTATTGCTTCATATGTTTTTGTATGTAAAATAACAGATTGATTCCGGAGTTACTAATTATGGATTCTGTTTTTACTATATTTGCCGATTTTGTGTTATTCTTATGGATATTATCGAGTGGTGTTGAATTACGATTTGTCAAGTGTGATGCTTTGGTTTTGATTTGTTGAGTAATTGAGATTTTTCATTAACCCTCCAATTGTTTGATAAAATGCCTAAATGAGTGGTTTGTTCAGAAATAGCTGTGATTTATTCTTCACTCGTTTCCTTGTTTCAAGGAGTTCTGTTTTCTAATTGAGATGTAAAACCGTCTTCCTTTTTGTCTCTGTTTTCTTTTCTGATTTCATGTTATACATATGCTTTTTAACATATTGTACTTTTGTTTGATCTTTGAATGATTTTCTAGATGTCATCAGTGCATTCCAATTTCAAGTATTTTGGTGAGAATTAAGATCCCTAGTTGATCATGGAGGATCATTACGATAGCAGTGGAGAAACTGCGAATTCCCATCTCCAGATCATTCGGTATTCTCCATTTCACCCCGGGGCTAAATTCTCCTCACCCTGGTTCGATTTGAGAGTGTTTTATGTTAGAATCAGTAATTTCCAGGTTGAGACTTCCACCCCAGAATTTCTCAATCTCAACCACATTCCTTTAAGCCCAGACACCTTATTAGAAGTCAATGGTTCAAGAAGTAGCTTGTATTCTGACGGGGTCCCTTCCCTTCTCAGAAGGGATAGAGTGGATAAGAAATCGGAAGAAGCTACATTTGTTAGTACAGATAGTCTTAGAACCACAGGGAGTATCAAATTCGAGGTTTTCGACAAGGAAGATCTCATTCTATCTGGAGTCCTGGAGATGTCTAATAATATCAATGGTTGTATTGGCGAGTTGAAGAGCAATGAGAAACAATGGAACATGAATTGTGAAGCAACGATCACGGCTTGCTCTGGTTTTTTCAAAGGGAAACATATAGCTGGCATGAATTTACCAACGATTGAGGTTTATGTTGCGGGGTGTTTCTCAGGTACTCCCATCATATTAACAAAGAGTTTGCAGCTTAGTTATCGAAAGAAGCATGTAAGAAAGGGTACGTTGCATACCATCCCAGAGTATGAGACAACTGAATCTCCAAAAAATGTTTCTCCAAAGCATGATCAACAGGTATGTCTTTGCATACTTCATTAACTAGTTTCATCTTTTTTATTACGTGGTCTTTGAAAGATGAGTTATTTTGTGTTGCTCTATAAAATTTGCTTTTTAAATTTCCTTTTAGTTATGATACGGTATGTGCTTCCACTCTTCAAACATGTTTAATGTTTTTTACTTGTAATGGCAAAGGCCAAATAGCATCTTATCCTGGACTTGACTAGGTATGGTATGGGCAGGCACACTTTTCAAAAGTGATGAGATTGCATTTTTTCTTCTCTAGTTTTGTGCTATTTCAAATCTGGCATCTGTACGGGAAAGGTTGGGACCACTTGCACCATCTTCTAGGCTGTTTTATTAGCAATTTATCATCTTTATTTAAACCCCATTACTGTGTGCATATGTGGATTAGAATTTAATGGTGATTAGTGGGTATGGGTGATTTACTTTGAACTTCATTGAAATAAAGTTGGGTGAAAGGATTTTATCCCTTTACTCCCCAAAACTTGACTTCAAGCTCTTGTACTTCCATTTGGTGAAATTCATTTCTTGTGCTTTATATTGTTAAAAGTCGGGTTCTTGACGAAAAGAGGAATCTAAACTATCTTCTCAGCCATTTCACCCAGTAGATTTTCCATTGCGAAATGCTTCTGAATGTGGTCATACTACACTAATCTTTAATCTACGGCAATTGCATGATATAGTTTTCACATTGGATTTTCTAGTTACAGGTCCAGCTTTGATATCTTGCATAGGTATGATATTGAGTTAATCTGCTATTTACTATTTAGGATTTGTATCCAATCACGAAAACAGTAGTGTTACCTTGAGCTCATTAATTGATGAATGAGTACACATGATTGTTGTACTAAGGTTATTTATGCCAGTGAGTGCCAAGATTGCAACTGATATGTAATTGTTGTGTTGCTGTTCTAACTTGGAATGAATTTCTTTTCTTCGCATGAGTTAGCCATTCACTTTCCATCAAGGAAAGGGGAATTCTGTTGGTCTACTGGGGACCATCGATCAATGATCATTCTCTTTTTCATTGTCGTTCTATTTATTCTAACAGAGAATTTGTTGATTTTGAATGCGACTTGCATCGAGATTGATTCGGCAATGAAACGTGAAAAATCAAGCATTCACTTTTTCTTTATTGTTTGCCTAATAATGCATGGGGACTAGCTGTAACTTAGCAATAGACTTGCAACTTTCCACAACCCATCCTTGATCCTTGTACTTCTATAGGTTCCATTCGTCGTATTACAACTTTTTCGTCAGGTCTTTTCTCTATTGGATTGTTTGAGTTTATCTTACTTATAGATGGAAACAACTTTTTGTTTTTAATATGAACCGACTCATGACTAATGTTATTTTGAGTTGCAGATAGCGGAGTACAGAAGCTACAAACCCGAAAGAGTAGAAGATTATAGTAGCATGTACTGGAGAAGAACAGAGACAATGGAAGATGAAGATGGCGAACTGTCATGGTTTAATGCTGGTGTGAGGGTTGGAGTTGGAATTGGCCTTGGCATGTGTCTTGGAATTGGTATAGGAGTTGGTTTGCTGGTTCGTACATACCAATCAACTACTCGCAATTTCAAGAGACGCCTTCTATGAGTTAGTTATTTGCCCTTAAACCCAAAAGGTTGCTGATGTATACTAATTGATATCCATGTAAGAGATTTTTGACCAGGGTGGTGAGTTCTTTTTTCTGTATAGCTGACTGCTATTCGTTTCGTGTTTTTCTAATCTGCTGTGGTGTTGAATAGAAAGAAAGGTATGTGGAAAAATTTAACTCTACAAATGGGCAGGGATAAAAAAATCCTTGTAATTTTTTGTTGTCAAAGGTTATAGATGTGTCAGTACATAAACTTGTATTTCACTGTAAAGAAAGTCTGTTTCAGTTTTTGAGATACCAAACAACATAGATGAACATAGTTTGTATTTGTCTAAGGAGAAGGTAAAATAAACATAAATAAGGCTTGCTTCAAATACTACAAGTTGATTATATTATTAAACTGTAGAAGATCCATCCTCTTATTATTCAATCCACTTGTTACCAGAGTTGACGGGTGTGGATAGTTGGGGTTAGTTGATCTCTACGCCATTAACATAACTCCCACAAGTTAGGAAGCTAGGCCGCTGATTGGCTCGGGGGCCACCTCAGCTCCATGATGCCCATTGGTCGTGGTTTGTTGATTTTTATTGTCAAATCCCCAAAATGAGGCAGCTTTGATATCATCTTGTGTCATTACTCTTGAGAATTCTGCATGATCATACTCCAATACGGCTTTTCCTCCAAACTCAGCTGGAAGATTTTCATCGTCGAAATATGATTTCATGACCTCGACACTATCAATTTTGTTTGGATAAACAAACTTCACCTTCTGGAATGTCTTTGCATCTAGGAAATATTTGACAATCTGCAGCATTGGCAAAACAAGTCACATGTCATTACTCTGAAGTCAAATGTAAAATTGCCCGCCTGTTCGCCTTGCCAATTTTTCTATAATTTTCCCAATACAATTTACAGAACAAGCATGACTGACTATAAGGCGTCTAACAAACTGCAGCAATCAAAGAGGCATGGAATCACAAATTTTAAGTATCATAGGCAAGAAAACATTTTGATCTTTTATTGACCTGATCAAGAAACCGCTTCAAGGCGCGATGAATTGCTAATGTACAAATTGAAAACAAGACTCAATTAAGTGGAGAATAACTCGAACCTTCCAGAAAGCTTCAAATATGCGAGGGGGGTTGTAGAGAAATGCGATTGCTAGTCTCTCAGGATAGTGGTTTTGCAATATACTAATCGAATCATGAGCAGTTTTGACAGGTACGCTGTTAGTTATTGACCAGCCAGTGAAGTCTATCAGCCATGACATTTGTTCTTGATCATCAGGAAGGTTCAGAATAGCATTCTCTATGAGATACACCAAATGACGGAGCTGATTATCCATCGCTTTTGTATTCTGAAAGACGGTGAAAAGCATAATATAGCTAATCAAATTACAGATACTGTATAAAAAAATATATTTCTTTTTGTGAGTTATCTGAACTTAGTACCTGCTTTCCTGGCCTTAATATAAGAACAGTCCTTCCTTGTCTATCACGAAAACCAGCTCTGTATACTTTACCAGTCTCACCTTCACTAGCAACTTCATGCTGATACAGCAAGCATTTTCACGGTGAGTAAACATTTTGCTTTGAAGAACAAAAAGAAAGAGCAATAAGAAAAACCGAGAAAACTGAGCTTACCCAGCGAATTTCTTCAGGCTTATATGTTGATCTCCATTTAAGTGTTTCCTCCAGCATTTTCTTCGATTTATCTACATTCCAACTCCGAGCTTCCAAGTATCTTCTCAAGCATGCATCAGAGCAATACTTTAAACTACGACCAGATAAGAGACCAATTGCATTTCTAAGCTCAGTGACCTGAATTAAAAGTGAATTTCAGTAAGCACATAATTAGTTGACCTATACAAACGAATTGCAACAGAATTATAGAGCTCAGCAAGATCTGAACAATCACAAAAATTACAAAGAAACTTCATGTAAATTTATTACCTTTGATTCACGATCATTATCCTTATCCTTATGAGTATTATTCCGACGGTGAAACATGGTGATAAGCGCCACTAGTTCAGCCTATTACATCACATAAGATCATAATCAATGAACTAAGCTATCTCCAATTGAAAAAAGAGGTTCAACAAAGGGATAAACTAAGAGCATGCGGATAGGATTCCTTGATCCAAAAGAAAATATCATTTTCTTCGAAAGAACAGCCATGATCTGGGCAAAGGAGATTCATAAAATTGGGGTTTTCAGCTCAAGAGTGAAACTAGATCTCTACTGTAAGTACAAAAAGGAATTCGAATAGAAAATAGTAATGAAATCCGCCGACATGAATCGATCAGTGGGAGATTGCAAATCGTAAAATTACTAATTTAATTGGATGCAAATAAAAGTTCTATTTCGTAGATTCCTATCTCTCTGTATCCATATCAGATTGAATTAAGAAAAATCAGAATCCACAAAATGGCATACCTTAACAGAGCATTCACCGAACAAGAGAAAGAGCAAAAATTTGAGGTGTTCTGTTCAGTATTGAATAAAGACTGTAATATAAAACCCTTGAGATTTAAAGAAGAAATTTCAACATCTGATAGGCTGTTAATTTGTACGAGAAATTGCCATTGCCATGGAATTCAATTCTCCACCGTACACTTCTTCACTTTCTCGAAGCGAAAAATGGAGGAATAACTGCATCAAAAAAAATATGGAGGAATAAAAAGTTTTTCTTTTTTATTTTAAATAAATACTTGATTCGAAATTTCAATGTCATGTAGTTACTCTGTTGCATACTTGCATTTTTGTTTTATATTAGGCCTAATACATAAATTAACCCTTAAACTTATCCCAAAAATTAAGTACCTCTGAACTTTGAAAAGTACCCGGTTATCCCCTCAACTTGTAAAAAAGTATCAATATGACCCCTAGATGCCACGTGTCACATTCTGGTTAGTTTGACTTTTCAAATTTTTCATTTTTCTCTTTCCACCAGAAGTTGACATGTGGCAATCAGGGGGCAAATTGGTTTTTTTTACAAGTTGAGGGGGTTAACCGGTGCATTTTTGCAAGTTCATGGAGTAACCGGGTACTTTTCAAAATTCAGGGAGACACTTGATTTATGGGGACAAGTTTAAGGGGTAAACCATGTATTCGGCCTTTATATTATAAATGTGATTATTTTTTAATTTTTAATTCACGATATGGTTAGAATGTAATCTCTTTCAAGATCAAAATTTTATTCATCGATTATTTTTTAATTAAAAAATGTGCTTTCAGCACTATTTTTAATAGTTTAAATATGTAATATATATTGAAACAAATTTGAGATATACCTTGTAATTGATACCTTTTAAAGAAGAATTATATTTATATGATAAGATTTCTTTTACAATTAATGCTATTTTTTTGGTAATCTGGTATAGTAAATTTGCGTAATGTTTACCAAACAAACAAATTAAAACCAATAAAAAAATTATTATGTCATTAAAAAATGATTAAGTTATTCTTTATATGACTCTTTAAGAATTCATTTCTATTAAAAAAAATGATGAATTTAAAATTCCATCAATACATTATGTTTGGGAACTTAGGAAAAAGATTATAAAATTTGAATTGATAATTTAAATTGACAAATAGAGTAGTAGAACAAATAGGTAACATATATGTCACAAACATTAAATGAGCAAGCAAACCATGCATACATAAAGCTACAAAATATTCTTTGGTTTTTTTAATTAGATAAAACAAGTATCATTACGATGTTTAACTGTTCCATGTAAAATTTAAGACTCAAACCCGATACCAAAGTTTGTTACCGAATGATAACCGGTATCATAAAACTAAGAAATTTTAGAAACAAAATTTTTTTGGGGTACCTCTAACAAGTAAAATATATGTGGAAGGAAATTATAAGTGTAAAACGGGGGGAAACTACATTAATAGAAACATGTGAATTCTAGAAAGTCTTGGTTGTCACCCTTTTGATGATCGGGTAACCACACACCTCTTTTAATAACTTTACTGAAAAGTAATTCAATATAATGTATTTTGTTACGTTTTTGTGGGTGGTTGGTGATATTGATATATCAATAATTTTATTATTTTAGAGATTATTGATTAAAAATGTATGGTAAGGAGAGTTTTGTAGCGAGTGCACTTGAGATATTTTGCCAATGTAGCTCTTCTTTCATACGGGTTGCAATTCAAGATGTGAAAGACATGACACAAGATTTTGTTATCTCATGTTTTTTTCTGAAAAAATTATCATTAATACTGATATATGAAATATGTATGTATTAATGTACTTGATTAATACATTGACAAAAATCAAACAAACCCAATAAAAAACCTTATCACATTAGTAGTAAGTAGGAGGAAAACATAAAGAGAACATAAATACAATAACACAATAACACTTTTGCAAAATTTATTCTCTTAAATTCCATATATATCATGTTATCGTAGGTCCACGATCATATTAACATCGAAATTTTTCTAAATTTGAAACGATATTGCTTGAAATAGATGTATATGGATACCTAATGCGAAATATCAACAAGTATCTTTGACTAGAAATAAATGATTCAGACATTAAACCAATTAAAATCGTATTGTGTAACAGCGAATATATAATTAAGAAAGATGATTGCATAATTTAAACTCAATAAAAAAGCCAAACACAAAATTTCTTTCACACAAAAAAAAAATATTGAAATATAAATATGCATAATTTGAATTTTATTCCGTCCTTTATTTCTCTTTTACAATTATTTTTGAAGTGAAAATTTCAAATCTCATTTTTCTTTAATTTTTATTAAATATAGATCTATAAACAATAAAAATTCAATGAACATATAATCCGACATGTTCATTGAAAAAAAAAAAACTGAATTTCCTAGTAGGTTTTGAAAGTTCAAATCCTTCAATTAGTATATCTAATTTTTTTAAGTGGAAAAGTCAAATAAAAAGAAAGTAGAATTTGTAATTCCAGAGTCGTGAGAAGATATATTTGCAATAAAGAAATAAAAGAATCAAAGATGAAACATTGGTCCATATTGAACAACCGTGGCTTTATTTTAATTTTAGGTAGGGCATGCAAATGACAACCAATTCAAAACAAAACAGGACAATTTCTATGGGTTCTTATGTAGATGATTTGATCCTCTTAAATAATTCACAAAAATGAGAAAAAAAGTATGCATGCCCGTTTGTTTGCAGGAAAATAATGTACAATGGAAAATATTGTGTAAGGGAAAATATTGTGCAGGAAAATAAAATATTTTCCTGTATTTGGCTGCATCATTGTAAAACATTTTCTGATGTTTGTTTACGTATAAGAAAATATTTTCCAATAACATATTTAAATATGTAATATCATATTTTAAGATATATATATATATGTATGTATGTATGCACATATACATACATATACAAATATATATATATACATATATAAATATACATATATATATATACACACAAATATATACATATGTATATACATGTACATACATATGCATATACATACATATATATAGATATATACATGTACATACATATACATATGTCATATACAAATATATATATATATATATATATATACACACACACACACACAAATATATACATATGTATATACATGTACATACATATGCATATACATACATATACATATGTCATATACAAATATATATATATACACACATATACAAATACATATACATGTGTGATGGTGGTAGCGAGAGCGAGGGAGTGGTGGTGATGGTAATAGTGGAAATGTTTTCCCAACTTTTTGATGGGAAAACATTTTCCTTTATTTACATTACATTTTCCTGTTGACTTGTAAAATATTTTCCTTTGACTTATTTTCCATAATAAACAAACGCCGGAAAATCCGGAAAATACTTTCTACGGTAAACAAACGAAGGCCTAAGGTAAATGATATATGTTTTTTTTTATGGCTATTCATTTTCCCAGCTTAAAAAAAGTTCTCTACAAAACAATTCGCCGTACTATTTAGTTGAACTTATTAAATTGAATATGTATGGTAATTTTATAGTAATAAAAAGAAAGAATATACCAAAGGAAAAGGAGACACTCCTCCTATTTCTTTATTCTTATTTTGCTTTTTTACATCTGTAATTTTTTTGTTGTGTTTTCTTGGTCCTTTTGTGGAGAATAATATGACATTAATTAGTCCATATCCTGCATTACTAATTTTCTTTTCAATAGGTCATCCGGTTGATCAAATACAATCTTATAAATTATTCCCATGGGCCATTAGTGTTCTATTATTTTGTATTACTTTTTATTTTAACAGAACATCTTGTTTTTTTTTTAACTTATTTAAAATTTAACATGTTAAACTTAATTTACCTGAATTAAAATTACTAAAACTCAATTGAAGGATATTTAGATCCCATTTGACATTGCTGTTCCCGATCACTTTTTGGTCTACAAAAACAGTAAAGAGCAACAATAAGTGTTTTGTTACTGTTGTTGTTTGATCTGCAAAAGTAAAAAGCTGCTGCTTGATCCACCCGCCAAACACCCCGTTAATCATATCAATAATAACAACACTACCTTAACAATAATAACAAAAGTCATGACTTAGTGGTTAAGATGGAAGATGTGAACTCTAATAGTCTTAGGTTCGAGTCATATTTAGGATGAGTCAAAAAAAATTTTCCATTTATTGTAAGTCTAAACAATGTAATTTAAAAAAAAATAATACTACCTTAAAATACTAATAAATAACAATAATTCATAATATTTTAAAATAATACTATACTACTTTAAACTATTATCATATTTACAAAAATAATCTGCACATTTTAATAATCCTATATAACAATAAAATTTATAATTATCATTAATTATAATAATAATAATTAAGATTATTTTTCCAATTTCCAGCATATATTTAAAATAATACTATATTTTTTTAAAAAAAATTTATCCCATTTGAGCTTGCAATAATAACAAAGAAAAATCTTATCCTCACCCCACCCGAATATGGATCCGAACCTGTGATATCTAGGATCACAGCTTCATGTCTTAACCAACTAGACTAAGATATTTGCCACTTAAAATAATACTACATTACAATAATATTTATTAACAACAATATGATATTAATTAAAATTATTATTAGAAGTTATCTTAATTATTATTATATTTATATTTAAATTTTATTACGTCATTAATTATATTTATTACATTATATAATAAATGCAGATACTTTATATTTCTTGTAATCATTATTAATATTTAAATATTTAATTTAATTTATTATTTCATTGAAAAAATTATTCAATAAATAAATATAAATTAATGGTTTTTTTAGTATTATTAATATTATAATCAGCTACCGTACTCACTTATCTGCACTTACTATTATATAAATTAAAAAACATGTCCCCATTACATGATAAAATCTTTCATATCTTCCAAAAATGTTGAATTTGACAAGATGAAATCAAAACAAACATGATTCACTTTTCATGACATGTAACATTCTCTAAGATATATTTTCGCAGTTCTTCCTCAATTATAATAAAAAATTCCCTTTATTGTTTGTTGTATTATATTTTTTCTGCATCACATTGTAGCACTTCACAACAATTATTTGGAAAATATTAGAGCAGACTGTGAAGCTACTCTTGTAATTCTATTTCTCAAGAAAAATTAATCATTATTTACCGGAACTTCCAAGCCAACTTACCTAGCAGTAAGAAAAAATAATCAGTAAAACGAACATTAATCAACGATCTTTCTTTACAATGGATTTCCATGAACCCGAAATATCCCACTATTAGAAAAACATACAAATTGAGTCCCACCTGATTGATTCTCATGCAACTAATCTTCCGTTTTGAATCGCACTAAATTTTATTTAACGGACATATAACATAAGCAGTAACATTTGTCTTTGATTTAATATTTACATTGTGAAATCTGCTGTTTGCAATAACCATTTTCAGTCCAACATTTTCATGCATAGAGGCCGAACCAAGATCCAGATGGATTCGAACCATCATCCCTCCCTTGTCAAACACAAGGGCGCTCTTCCTAGTTGAGCTCATGGATCTACTTTTGTCATTGTTGGCCGCCTCCATCCACAAAAATATTATTCTGAAACCTTACTACAGTCTCATGCTTCTGAGATTCTAACTTATGCCTCATATAACCCAAACTTCCACCTTCCACAGGCCGACATACAAAAATTAAATGCTCTGATACTGGTAGATGAGCCGTCCGTGTTAGTGTTTTCAGTAAAACCATTTTGTTTCGCAATCAGAAAGACCAACAGAACTTATGTTGATCGACACACCTGGAACACAAATAGACTCGACCGAACTCAGCTGAAGACAACTAAATCCGCAAAAACAAAAAGCTAAATGCATACCTCACATCCTCAACTTGGCTTGTTTCATCACTTGCCCCTTAAATTTTCATTTCTCTCTTACAATAATGCACTCTACAACCCCCTCAACTTAGCAATTATGCACTCTATAACCCCCTTGAGCTGAATGAGTAATTCAGATGTTTACAAGGATCCTCATTTTTAATGGGTGATTCATATGTTTATAATGGATGTACTTATAGATGTTTAATAGGTGATTAAGCTCAAGAGGGCTGTAGAGTGCATAATTGCCAAGTTAAGGAAGCTTTGGAATGCATAGAGGGGGTTGTGGGCTTTGGAATGCATAGAGGGGGTTGTGGAAGACAAATGAAAGTTAGGGGAGCAAGTGATGAAACAAACCAAATTGAGAGTGCTAGCTATGCATTTAATCTAAACAAAATTAGACTTGACCAAAATCTCATCATATCAAAGACACCTGAAGACTGCAAAAAGAAAACAGGAACCTAAATCCGAGTAGAAAACCTAGGGTTCAAAATAGACCGACACCGTATAAAATATTAACAAAAACTCACTGGTACACCGGGAGCAACCTTCAAGTGCAAAAGCAACATCAACGTGGCAAAAAAACATATTGCAAAAACCAATCTGCATAAATAACGTCCAAGCTGCTTATCCCAACTCTGCTTTCAAACAGAGACGAGAAAATACAGAATGCACGAAAGACAGCCAGCAGCAATGAAGTGCAATTGAAGGACCAAGCACGCGAAGAACATTGAGATGCCAAATGATGCAGAGTACCACCGCGTCACATATAAAGTGAACCTCACCAGCTGCTCCTCGTCCAGAGCCCTTCCAAATACACCACAATACTTAAAAGTGGAAGCTATAACAGCAATTTCACCCATCAGCATAAATCGGAACATGGGTGTTCTCATTCAGCTCCATCCATCACATATACAACAATAGCACCGATAAAGCAATCCAAAGGCAACACTCCAAGAATACCTCATAAGCATACCCATAAATCAACTCATACCCTGACCAGAAATAAGTTATGAGAATCATACAAGACGCTAATTGCAAAAGAACATCATAATAGAACAAACTTTGCTAGATACTTTTGAGCGAAATAAGAAAGGCATACAGTTTCAGCTTCGCAGAAATTTACTTGGTTACATGGCTGCAGAATTCAAAATATACCACTGACGACCATCAAGAGAATAATTCAAAAATAAATATTTGGGGCCACTGACCAGCAAATACATAACCATCTTTTTTGTAATCACCAAGACAACGTCACACCTTTGGATTAATGAAGGCAACGACCTCGTACGTAACATAACCTGGAGGTTTTAATGTAAGCAGTTGAGTCCATCACCATGGTCTAGTGAACAAATTTCAGCAGTTTCTCCTCACGGGATGGGATCCATAGTGGTGACAATTTACAGTGCATATATAGATTTCTAAGGTAGAAAGCAAACTTTGCAACAGTATTCCTGGAGTCCACGTTTTGAACAAATTGCTCAGGGTGGCTTACAGGCCAAACCACAACCGATAAACAGGGCTCAGATTCTGTCAGGTATAATCTGCAAGAGCAATTCAAAGAAAACGGTTAAAAACAACAATCTTCCACGCCCAAATTTTAAACATAAAGGGTCTACAAAACCAACCCTCACAGCTTAGAAGGAGATGAACAACCTTGCCACGAAGGTAGATGAACAACCTAACACAACCAAAACACTAGAGAATTAAAAAAAATTGACGAACTCCATGCACAGCAACAAGAACACAGGCTAGACTGCATGTACTCCTGCATCAAAGTAAGGGTACAGTGAACAAAGGTAGACCCTAACACAAATAACACAAAATCAAGTCCACAAAACAAACTTAAATCCAGAAACAGGCAAGAACTTCTCACCTAATAAAGCTGTGACTGAACCCGTGTAGGACTAGAAGAAACTTCGGGACAAGATGGAATTGTTTTATGCCCATCGCCATTCTTGAGCAAGCTCTGATGAGTTATTACCAAGTAGAAGTAGTAACAGAAGTTGACTTGCTAGCCACCAGCTACTACATACAACAAGTGTACAATATACGAGGTACAAGCTATACAACTACAGAAGATACATGATCTCCTACAATCATATGCAACACTCATCCCTCCCTGCTATCCACGGTGTAACATAATCACATGGATATTTACAAATAATGATACCCAACCCCGTTGCTGACCACATGGCCAAATCTGTAACAACGATATAATCAAATATCGAAGTTTAAAAAAAAAAAGAACCAAGTGTATATATTAACGTGTACGTATAGTAAAGGGAAGGAGACGATAAAAGAAACTAATGAAGTGCATAATCTGCCGTAGATTGGAACAGAACATAATTAGCCAAATATTTACACAGCTTGTTAGCATGATTATTTTAAATTATATTTTAACCATGAAGGCAATTCAAATTATCTATTTGCTAGCATATGCAATAGGTCACCGAATTCTCTTTGAGAAAAAACAGTAATATGATGAGCAGTAAAAGAATTACCGATTGAACGACTTTATCACCAGATTGTTACATTTGAACTGTGAGACACTGTCAGTCTGTTGTAACTATAAAATATGTGAAGCCAACTATAATTAACATGAATACTTACTTCGCAAGTTAGTGAAGATATCTTGACAGAGGACCCCATAAATGGATTCGGGTCATGTGGGTGCAGTGAGCACAATATTAGAACAATTAGTGCTATCTTATCGACATATAGATAAAATGGAAGCATTATACCTTTCACGGTTGAATTTATGAGGAAACTTTCTGACGTCTCTGTGCCTTGTTTGCTTAGGTAGCCAGCGAATTACGTTAAGTTAACCGTGTGCGGGATGTGGAGAGACGAAGAAAAAAAGAAAGAAAAGAGAGAAGAAGCACAGCACAGACAGGAGGGGGGGAGAGCCGGGCAAAATAAACACCAACCCGTGCCATCTCCACCCCTCGAAACACAAAAAATAAAATTTTATTGAGGTATTTTGACCTGCCATGCAAGCGCACCTGTCATGGCAAAGGTCGACAGACGAACAGAAGCATAAATTAACATCAAACTAACCTACCACAGGTCTCCGTCAAACCTTCATCTTCCTACATCATCTACATGAATTACTCTTAACGGTAGAAAATCACCGCACAAATAACATGCACATAAGAACAAAACTAGCACATGTTAACTACCGCATACAAAGCCGTTGTCAACTAACAGCTCAAGGCCATCATCCTAAAGCAATCTGACACGGTACGAACCACACGCAGATCTACGTCAAACACCACGGATCGGCAGGTCCAGCATAGCATCTGTTAAGCCACAGATCAGGTGCCGAACATCATATCGATCACCACAACTAGCTCCAAAAGAGAGCTCAAACAGGTTGAGATTCATTTTCAAAAGCAATTACCTCATCAACTAGCTGGATCTGAACTTTACATCCTTAAATCGACCTTCAAACAAGGAAAACTGATATTAACCTGCAGATACACACAGATCTATATAAACACAACGATATGAAACGCGGAGCCAAGCAAGAAAATAAGGGAAGACAGAAAACGCACCAATATGCCTGGTTTTGTTCATGGAAACTCGCAATATAAAGGATCTCGTCCAGGAACAATTTCTGAACCATGAATAGAGAAATAACAAGAAGAGCTGAATATGAAGACATGAAAACTCAGCCATAAACAATTTCCAAGCTCTACGACAAGCGGTCCATGCCCAAAACGCATAACGTTATCGATTAATTCGAGTTTTAGAAGACAAGCACAAGAACGAAACAAGGATAATTATAAAGGCGTGAGAGGAGGTTATTAATAGCAAACATCGCCGCCTTACGGAAGATAGAAAGAAGTCTATCTCTTTACGGAAGATAGACACGATCCAACGGCTGTTATTAATTGGCTTTAAGGAATTATCAACGGCTCGATTTAATTAGCATATTTGGTAGACAGCGGTGGTTGTCGAATTTATGAAGGTGTAGATGCTATCTACGGTTGTGATTTGTTGGAAGGTTCTCGATTTGTTTTTCTTTTTAATTATTTATGCCACATATATTGCAATTAATTAAATGTGGTGCATAAAGATTAAAGGACACGAAAAGTAAATGTTCCTCTAGGATTTAAACCGACCAGCTCTAGTCTTCGATGATTGCAAACAATATCTTTTTAAATTGTATTTCATAAAAAATAAGAAAATTGTGATGTAGCCTTTTTATATCTTTTCAGACACATGCAAAGTTTTAAACGAAAAATTGAAATGTAAAAATGAAAAAAAAAAATGAAAAACTTAGGTCCGTTCATAAAATGATTGGTAAAGTCGTAAGAGAAAACAGTGTTTCCATCATCTATATTTTTTATTATAATATTTTGCGTGTTATAAGTAGACCTGTTCGCAGGTCGAATTACCCGTCCTGCCCGGTCCGAGCCCGTTTCAATGGGCCGGGTTTAGACACTCATTTTTTAAAAAAAGCTCGGTCCGAGCCCAAACCCGACAAAGCCCGAAATTTTATGGATCGGGCTTGATTTTTATATAAATACCCAAATCCGGTCCGAGCCCGGCCCGACGAATAAATTTTTTACTTTTTATATATTTATATATTAAATCTATACGTGTTTTAAACTTTTAAAAAATTTATTCTATTAAATTTGGGTACTTAACTACAATAAATATTATCAAATATTAA
>CAOJBI011372777.1:0-11598 GCA_948277035.1 Euphorbia corollata | reverse complement strand
GCGGAAACCAATAGAAAACGTACACTTGTCAACCGCGTGTAGCAGCTGTCACCATAAAACTTCTTGCTTCTGCTTTCTGGGTTTTGCTGTTACTTACGAGTCTCTTCTTCAATAACACCCTTGCATCTTCCTTTTATTTACTGAATTACCCTTTTTTTAATCAAGTTTTAATTTTAATTAATTACTCCACTTTTTTTTATAAGATTTAATTACTCCATTTAACTTAACTATGACGAATAAAATATTAATTACAAATATAAAAGTAAATGCTTGTATCAATTTACACTCTTTTCGCAAATCTATAATTAGGCTAAGTTTGGCAGTTATAGTATTCTAAAACACCTTTAAATTATCGACCTTGTTAAAATTCAAGTCGATTACCTTTTCTACAATTGTTTTATATAGAAAAAAGTACGCAAATAGTTGTTTTTACCACAGTATATAAGTTGCATGTTTCAGAAATATGAATATTTTTGCTTAATGGTTTAGTATATTACATGTTAATCATTTTGTTTACATGTTATATATACATGCAAGTTATTACCTTGTTAGCTATTGTATTATGAAGTCGTAACCTATTTCTTCACTTTGTTAGTTTGATGATATATATATTATGTATAATTTGCACTATATTAAATTACTAAATGCATAACATAGCAATCAGATCTTTATCACATATACTAGTAAATATTTTTGCTATGAAATTTGTTAATTATTTTATCTATGTGTTATAAAATTATTATCCATTTAGTTTTTATGTTGTGCAATTTGTTATTTTTTATTTTTTTTTTTGGATAATGAGTTGCGTAATCCCTATTAAAATCACTACGATTATAAAAATAATATAGTTACTTAAGAGATACACTGCCAGATGAACAGACAAGCTATATATATATATATATATATATATATATATAATTAAGTGTTTTATCTTGATATAAAGTAACTTTAGTTTCCGTATTTTTGCTTTGCTTGAAGCACGTTGTTTCTCAATTTGAGATTCGAAACAAGCCTTTTATAATGAGAATACCATGATGTATAATATTTTTATATAAAACCGAGCTAATTTTTGTGAGTTAAGAAAGTTCAATTATTTTTATTTGAAAATATCGGTTTGTTTGAAAAATGCACTACGCCGAGGCGGAAAAAATCAACTTATGCGGAAAAAATGACCTAAACACTGCCTAAACGTCAATAAATTGGTTAAACACCTGGTAGCCCCCAAAGAACTTAAAGTCGGGCGATGACCTATGCGGACATATAGGCGGAGAGTTTTAAAACAGAGCTGTAAAAGAGTAAGACATCGTAAACCATCCGAAGTCACAAACACTCCATAAGAACTAGTGTTCAAATGAGTTATTGGGTCATATTGCTTAGTTAGAACAACATGTATAATATTAAACTAATATGGTCTATGGAAATGCGAACAAATCCCCTCTTAGGGTATAATATATTTCCTTTTATAACAAGAACATTATATTTTTGTTTTCCTTCATTTTAAGTTTGGTTTTTGCTTTTACCTTTTATTTTTTTTTTCACTCCTCTCTTTTACAATTCACATGACCTCTCCATGACTCCATTTCTACCTTTCTTTTTCTCTACATATACCTTTTATGATCTTCCTCTCTTCATTTTTTCAAATTTTCTTTTTTTTTTATATATTTTTCGATTTCTGAATCCCTTCATATTATTTCTTCTTTTATGGATTGCAGCTGAGTTAATTTTCTGTATCACGATATATCCATCTCTTCATCTTTCTCACTTTTTGTATCTGTTCTTCCTCTTTCTGAGTTTTTTATCTTCTTATTTTTTTTTTCTTTCGATTTTTGAATCTTTTCATCTTGTTTTTTTTCTTTATGGATTGCAACTAAGTCCTTTTTCAATAGTCATTACATATGGTATAATGACTACTATACCTAGTGTAATAGTCATTATAATGAATAATATCAGAGATATTCAAATCATTGTAGATAAAGAAAGTATTAAGATCCAGTTTCAGATTTCACATTCGAATCCACTTTTAATTCATGTCATTATACTTGATATAATAGTTAAATAACCGGATATGAAAAAATATTAAAATCCAGTGTCATATTTCACATTTGAATAGTATAATAGTCATTGTACTTGGTATACTATTCATCATACCTGGAATGATAGTAATTATAACGGATAATATCGGAGAAATATTCAAATCATTGTAGATAAAAAAAATATTAAGATCCAATTTCAGATTTATGTTCAAACAATATAATTGTTATTGTACCTGATATAATGATTATTTTATCAGGTATATTTGTTGTTATACCAGACATAATGACCATTATACATGGTATAATAATTATAAACAAAAAATTAGTGGTTATTGTTATTTTTTCACGTATTTTGAAAAATTAAAACTTAAAATTCATATTTTTAAAAAATCAAACTTTTGTAAAATTATAATATGACACGATTTAAAATTATTTTGACTTTTACTTGTAATCCCATAAAATTTTTCTATGATCTATTTATTGTCTACGTTAAATATGTCAACCTATTCTTTTAAAAATTTAACGCGTAAAATGTTTAATCATAGTTCATGAAATTTGCAAGTCATTTCAATAAATTTAATGTGTCACATTGATTAATGAACTCACCAACACCAAATGTCAAACATACTAATTATTCATGATTAGTTCGCTAGTCATGGTTATGTCCCTCCAATCTTCCTATTAGCTATTACTACACTAATATTTTATTTGCAAAAAGAAAAAAAAAACTCACTTGCAATTGTAAACAAATTTCCATTTTATCTTACAGAAACGAGAAAAACCACATTATTTGTTTTAATTGATTGTGTCTCTGTGTGTGTTTGGACTGATAGTTTAGTTTTGTTTTTAATGAAATTCGCTGAATTGTATTTTCCGTTTTCCATGTAGTGAAGCAATCACGTGAGTTCTACTTTTTTTGACTTATGTTTATGCAAAATGGCTTTTCAATTAATTAAAAAAAATGTTTTTTTTCATTTTAACCTGCTACCGTTTCTCTACCTTCATTTCATTACCAAACCCACAAAGTAAACCTTTAACAAATTACTAGTATTTTGTTATTTTAAGAATTTTATGTTGTAACTTGTAACAAAACTCAAATTAGTTACCACCTAATATAACTTATTAATATAATTCTATCACACTACATTGCAGTTATAAGAAGAAACAAGAAAGAAAAGGACATTAGGTAACTGAATAATTGATTAAAAAAGGGTAAAGCACAAGATTTGGAATTGAAGTTGGTTCTTATCCAATAGCTTCTTCACTCTTATGTGCCATATCTTTCAACATGGGACTTGTATGTCTCACTAATATCTTCATCTTAAGGTGGCCCTTTTCTTTTGTTACATTATTACATATTACCAAAAAAAGAAATTATCATACACCAACAACCAATTTTTTAAATACTCTATATGATTATTTTCCCCTCAATTTTTGTTCTTCCATTGTAAATGTAAGTAATAAATCATTTTAAAACGAAAAAAAAGAAAGGGAAGCTAACCCTTGTTTGGTCTCATGATTTTTCATGGTATGATATGGTTTCTATTTAAAATATCATGTTTGGTTTCATGATTTTTCCATGATTTTCTCATGGTTTATATAACCATGAAAGTCTAATTTTTTAAAACCATGAAATTGGTGATTTCCCATATTTTCAAACAATAATTTTAAAAAGACCATACCATATCATACAATGTAACAAAACACCACTTTTTAAAAAATCATAACATACCATATTTTAATGAACCATGAACAATCACGGCCAAACTAATCAACTTTGGTCAATGAGCTGGTGTGATACTTGTTAAGAGAAAAAGTTATTTCTCCAAGGAAATTACGTTAAGGATCTAGGTCTTGAAGGCTCCTCATGAATGATATGTGTTTCAAATATCATTAAACCAATAAAAAGTAATATCATAAAGTAATTATTGGTGACACATGCATTCATACGAGAAAAATGTTCTCAAGACCCAACCTTAATATAATTTAATAATGCGATCACCAAATAGAAAAAAAAAGAAACAGAAAAAGCAAGTGTATGTTTACGTTGTAATAAAATTACAGTCTTTAATATCAAACTAACCCCTTTTCTTATTTCTCTCTCGATCTCTCTGTTTCTTTTCCCATACCCAGTTAGATCTTTCTTCCCCCAAGTTAAAAGTACAAGCCTTTGCTTCCACATACCTACAAATACATACCCATTTCCCAAATCATCCCAAGATTATATCTTTCTCTTTTCTTATATTTAAACCCCTCTCTTTCTCTCTCTTGGCTATGATTTTGTGAACCAGACAAAGCTTTCCTCTCTTCACCACCCAACATTTATTGCTTCTTCCATCTGCTACTTTTTGGTGCCTTCTCTTTTCTCCATCTTTTGATTAGACCCATGGGAATTATGTTTTTCCACTGTATCTTTCCTTTGGTTGTTAAATGTAATGGAGTGAAGGGTCTATGCTTTTCTAGAAAAATGAGAGAAAGTGAAGGAAAATAGAAAGTAAATCTCAACTGTTTTTTCTTTTCTTCAACTTCTTCCTTCCCCTGTTTGTTCTTAGCCCTAGCATATATTTTTGCCGTATGCTGAAGCAGTTGCAATTCGCTTAAACAATGAGGAAGCATGGATGGCAACTTCCTTATCACCCACTTCAGGTATTTCCTCTTTCATTTACCCTTGTTTTCAATGTCTTGTTTGTGCTTTGATCTCTCATTCTTTATGCTTATCTTGCCTTCTCAAGGTGGTGGCTGTGGCTGTATTTCTTGCTCTGGGTTTTGCTTTTTATGTGTTCTTTGCGCCTTTTGTTGGAAAGAAGACTTTTCAGTACATCGCAATGGGAATTTACACCCCTTTGGTAAGCCATTTCCTGTATTCGTTTGGTTATGTCTACTAGAATTGGTTCTCACTAGGTTGAAGAACTTAGATCTGTACCCTTTTTTAGTTCTTTTCTATGAATTTTGGGCACACCTTTTATTTTGTCCTAGTTAGTTAGTTCTCTTTCGTCACTTCAATTGTTGTGTTTATTCTTTGTGCTTGAGTTCTTGGATCCTCTCTATCGTGTTACAATGTATCAAGTCAGTTGCTACGCGTTGCTCAACTTTGGCATTGTGCCCAAACCCTAATTCTATGCCATGTGAGTTTGAAATCTGTTGCATTGAGCTTGAACTCTGCCGTCTTTGGTTCAAGGCTGAGTTCTATTAACTATGATTATTCTCTATTACCAAAAAAAGAGAGTAAAAACTACGATTATCCCCTGAATGCTGATATAAACTGTCCTTCCAGCGACTGTGTAACATTTTGGGTCAGCATCGAATCTCGTAAATCTTCGTCTCTGTTCTCTTGCATTTTCCGGGATTCTGTAATTAAATTGTCAGTGGTTTATTTAATGAGTAAATTTCTAGTTCATGTTTGGTAGTGATTAAAAGTATAACTGTAGGCGCGAGAAGCACAAATAAAAACCTCAGCGTGCATAGATGTTTCTTGCACGATGTTATTATATGGAAAATATCTAAAGAACTTGCTGGACGAATCGCCTTGTACCTTGGGTTTAATGCAAACATATGTTGTATTGTTGTAAACTTGCAATGACAAATAAGGATTGCTATTAGAACTGTTGGCGTACCTGTATCGTTTATTCTCTGTCTTGAACCGTTGGAACTAGATTATGCATATACTTGTGTCAGCTACACAATTGTTGCAGCAGTAATATCAGTAGTTAGCATGTCTTTGTGACAAATTAGTACATTTAATAAATTTAGAGTACCTTAAGAATACAAATTGATACTTACACCTTCACTAATATCACTTTTCATCCAGATTACATGTGTCTTTGGCCTTTATATCTGGTGTGCTGCTGCTGATCCTGCAGACCCTGGAGTTTTTAGATCTAAAAAGTATCTCAACATTCCACTTGATAAAAAGCATCCCCAATCCATGAATTTTAAACTAGGTGGAGAATCAACTTCATCAATGCATGATGGAAATGCTTCTACTATTGGGGATAAAACTCTGGATAAGGATACTGTCGGTGCAGATTCAACTTTGAAAGATCCTAATGGTGACTTCGAGCAGAAGAACGTGACATCACGGAATTCACCTTGCTTACAGTTAGCACTTCTTCCTTGTGCTCTTATCTGCAATCGCTGCAGTTTAAGTGATGAATCTTCTTCACAGCATATAAGTGAAGATGGGATGTTTTACTGCAGTTTATGCGAAGTTGAGGTAGGTAGTTCATTCACATCTGCTCATTATCTTTCTATTTTGGGCTTCGCTGCAGTCAATGCTACCTTGAATTAAGGATGATAATCTGTTCTTGCTATTCTTTCTGCTAATTACTTGGTAAATGGACATAATTATGCACTAATGCTATGCTGCAGTCTTAAGATAATAGCTGACAAGTTGACAGGCCTTCCTGTGACGTGTAATTTATGACTTTGTGATTGATCTAATACTTCTACAATGATATGTAAGTTTGTAAAGTTTTGGATTTATTTCATTTATTAATCTTTCCCAGGTTTTCAAATACAGCAAACACTGTAGAGTCTGCGACAAATGTGTTGATCAATTCGATCATCACTGCAGGGTATAAAGGATCTTGAACAATTTCCTTTTCGTTGTAACTTTTCTAGATATTCCTGATATACATCTGTGTTTCTTAATTTGCAGTGGCTTAACAACTGTATAGGCAAACGGAACTACAGACAGTTTTTCACTCTTATGATATCAGCTCTTTCCTTGGTAATATTAAACCTCTAAACTCTGTCTTACCTGGAATCTTCAAACAGTCAGGCTAGAATCACCAGCAAACTTCGTACCTACTTACCCTCCTGCACGAGTATTTTTGTCCTTATCAAGATGAAAACCATTCTGTCTTTGACTGAGCTGAATTAAATTTATATTCCTGCTCAAGCTGCTCCTTGAAAACCATGATATTTGACCTTTTTCATTGAATACATTTCTTGGTCACTTTTGCTCAATGGTGGTCTGTTGTTAAACTTCCACTACAATTTCTTAGTACCCAATCGAATTAACAAAAGATTTCCCCCTGATTTTGCTGTAATTTCTAAACTGACTGGCAGGACCGAAGATTGCCAGAGTAAGACTTTTCCTTTCCAAGCCACTTCCCTTTTATCTGATTATTGACAGGTGTATACATGGTTTGTGCACCTTGGGCTTGAGATTGCAGCTTATTCTACAATGGTCAGCTGGGATCCTTGTTCTGATTTGCTGTTTTGTTGAGCGAAAGCGATTTTCTGCTGATATCTCCTCCAAATTAGGAAGCAGTTTCTCTTTGGTTCCATTTGTTATTGTGGTGGTATGTCTCAAACTAGCAATTTAATGATCAAAGGAACTATTCTATTGTTTTACGTTTTATTTAAAGCCATGCTATGTAACTATGGGATTCTTGCAGTCAATGTGCACCATTTTGGCTATGATCGCCACCCTACCTCTTGCTCAGCTTTTCTTATTTCACATCCTTCTCATTAAAAAGGTAACTCGAATTTCTAATCATGCAAACTTTAACTGTTTAATAGGATAGAGCTTCATTATAGTAGTTTCATGTGGCCTTTTCTATTGAACCTTTCTCATTTAGTCAGGCTGGCAACTCTCATTTATTTAGTTGATGATTTTGTCAGGGAATTAGCACGTATGACTACATTATAGCTCTAAGGGAGCAAGAGCAACAAGGAATTCGAGGTCAACAGAGCCCCCATATGTCTCCAGCAAGTTCACTTACTGGGTTAAGCAGTGCAAGCTCTTTTTCCACTTTCCATCGAGGTGCCTGGTGCACACCACCTCGTCTGTTCTTGGAAGATCAGGTACTTCATTTCATAGTATGAAACAAGGATTTTCTGTGATTGCGAATTTGTATGATACACTAGATGCTTTTCGTTATTCCAATGACTTGCTACCTTTTGCCTAAGATGGTTATTAAAATAAAGACAATAGCTTCAAAAATCAACTCAGTAGGAGCATTGGTGCAAGAAAATCTTCAACTCTGTATTTGTCACAAATCGGTTTTGAGCCTTTGGAAGTTCATGTGCATGATACATTGGGGTCTGTTGGCATACAAGTCTATAGAAATCTCTATCATCCTTTCTCTATGTATAGACAAGAAAGCAGCCTACAAACCTTCAAGTTGTTATTTTTGAATTGGGTGTAGTTGCGAGAATTGCTGAAGGCATGTCTATTAGAGCTGAAGTTTGAAGTGCTCAGGGAAATTGTTTTTTCTTTAGATCTCGTAGTCCTAAATTATTATCGATCTAGAAACGTTCACAGTTAACACAGATGCTTTTGTTGGTTAATTGATCACGTAGTATGTGAAATGTTTTTGAATTCACCCTTATGCCTACTTATTGTATTTCAAAAATTATTTCTTAGGATACTTCACTTTCCTTTTCCAGTTTGATGTTGTTCCTCCAGACACTGGATCCGTCAGTTCATTGGGAAAAAAGACTGTAGGGGAGGAGCCGATTAAGAAAAAGAACCCGGCAGCAGTGAAGATAAGTCCATGGACATTGGCTAGACTAAATGCTGAAGAGGTTTCAAAAGCTGCAGCAGAAGCAAGAAAGAAATCCAGGATTCTGCAGCCTTTTTCCAGACGAGATGCTCCATTTGGCCTTGAAGGAGGTGATAGTAGCTTTGGCAGCAGTGGCCGCAGGATGGTCCCAAGACCTGACAATAACAGAAGGCGAACAAGTAAGAGACTAAGGCTCCCATCTGACATATCGTTGGAGCCTGGTACTTCAGCTTTAACTATGGCTACTGACAAAGGATTTACCGAAACATCAACTAGCTTGACACCTCTTCAGCTTGAGGCAAGAAGTGCTTTTCAAACTAGCCTAGCAATGTCAAGCTCAGTTGGGATTGTTGCCTCTTCTCCTGAAAGCAGTTTAGAATCGCCAGATATTCATCCTTTCCGAGTATCTTCATCAGGGGCTGAAGACTCAAGGCAGCTCATAAGTCTATCAGTTGCAGGCACTGTTTCTCAGAGTGGATTTCCACTGTCAAGGTCTACAAGTGATGGATATGAAGCGTCTGGTGGAGAAGATAGTGACAGGGTTCCATCAAGGATTACTGAGAGGTCTACTAACTGGAGTAACCTTCTATTTCGCCCTGATGAAAGTGTCTTTAGATTGAAAGCATCTTCTTCAAGCCAAACTAACAATAGAAAGCTATGAGCAAATCACGACTAGTTTGAAGATCAGTTCATTTTGTTTTGTTGAGGGAAAAGGTTATCCATTGATTTTTTGGCCAGAGAGGGATAAATGACGTTTGAAGTTCGCTATTGATATGGGATTTGAAACATGGGATGAGGCTTCATGAGAACATATGCTGAAAGAAGTTGGGGTAAGCTGCCTTCTACACTGCAGAAATTTTCTTTGCAGCTTTCTGTTGGGATCTCAAAAGATGTGTATTTAAGGTCTTGTTCATATATTGGTAGTTGTAATATCTTGATTGGATATTTTTGAATATGGATGGATAATGGATTCTCTAATCGAATTTATGGTTTCAACTCCTGAAAAGAGTTGGCTTTACCCAATTATCTGTATTTCAAGATGTTGTTAAGCTGTCAATACTTCCACGCCTATCGAGATAAGGCGACTATCATTACTTTTTCTTGTCAAATTATGAAACTGTTAAAAGGATGGAAGTCGCTTTGATCCACTAATCTGCCAATAGCTTGACACTGCCATCTTCAAGCTTCAAGTTACTCTCAATGTCAATGGATTTTTATTGGTTAGGGATGGAATGTACAGTCAAGTATCTCCTTATTCTTGTTTAGGACGTATTATTTTACATGAAAATGCTTATATCAAACTAGACACATGTAATGAGAAATAGCAAATCGGAAGGAATAGTTATCCAGTTGCAATAACTATAATTATGACGGAAAACAAATATGATGCAAATAGTAAATCATATTTGTCATTGTTTCGCTCATTTCTATTCCATTCTATTCCATGGAATGAAATGTCACCTCTGCGATGTTTGCGTACCACACGTTAAGTTTCTAAAATTTGAACAAAAAAGAAAAAAAGTGCTTAAAGAAGGACCAAGAAAAAAAAAGGCAAAGGCAGGGGAAGTACCTTTTGCTGTTCCCGCAGTTTCAAATTCCGAATCTCGAGCAACTAGAGCAACTAACTTCTTGACCATGTGAGTGTCACTAAATATTAATAGTGAAGGAATACATAGATTCAATACTACCTTAAACAGAAAGAGTAAGAAGAGTAAACAACTAACACCATAGAAAAATTACAGTAAATGATTATTATTCAAGAACCAATAATTCTTCTTGTTTCTCCTTAAGCATGTTGCACATCTGCAGCATCAAGTCCAGTTGTCATATCTATGAGAAAAACATATAGTCTGAACAGGATCACAATTAACCACTACAATAAAATCAGTGATCAACTGAAATATTTCCTTTCCAGATTCCAGTACAAATCAACAGGTTCTTTTCACTAGCAACATTTTCTTGCGGATTTACAAGTGTAATATCCTTGATGAAAGTTAAATTGAAAAGATAAATAAAATTAATATATTATTATTAAATTGAAAAGATAAGTAAAATTAATATATTATTTGGACCGAAGAGAGCTACTATGAATTACATAAGCTTAACAAATAGTTCAATACTACTAAGTTCACTTAACTATGATATAATATTTACTTAACCAATCAAAATAGAGAGAAAAATTAGGATACGCCGATCAATTTATGTGCATATATTTCAACATTCATGAAATCAATGGATGTTGTGCTTGCAGGGAACAACAAAAAATTAAAGAATTTATAATCTGTTGTACTTAACCAAAATTCATAATACAAGAAACACAAATATTGAGCAATTAGTAGCATATAACTATGTAATTTGGGGCACCCCATAGAGGGCTATTTCATTTCATATTAGATAACTTGCATTCAAAAAATAGATAGAGACAGAAGGTAACAACTCACTGAATCAGAAAAGTAATCAGACTTGTAAAACCGATCCTTTTCATACTTATACTGCAGCAAATTTTATCTTTTCTTTACCGAAATGCATCAGTTTTCCCTTTCTTATAGGAATGCATTACTTGTAAACAAGTTACATCTTTACGTCAAAACGGATAAAGAATCATGCATCATAGAATTCAAATATAAAAAAAGGTAAAATGGTAATCACAGTTGTTGTATGCCCACAAGTACTTTGTTTACACTTTACAGCTGAAAAAACTTGGAAAGGATGCCTGATATAGCTGATGTTCAGTCACACTGTAGCTCGGCAAAATCTTTGGGCTGGAAACTCCTGCCCCAATTTTGACTGGTATTACTTTGTCCACAACATGTTCACTGCATAAAGCATTCAAACACAAAAGAAGAAATAACAAGTAATATCGAACTTAGTGAACAAGAGCTTGAAGAGTTGAGAACAATTCATTGACAGGATACGATATTTATACGGTTAAATAGTACATCAAGGTAAAGCATAAATATGAAAATTAATCAATAATAAACAGAATAATATCATAATTCTAAAGCTTTAGATATCATTAAATTTCCCCCTTAGCTATACTTATGCATATCCGC
>CAOJBI011371749.1:0-11584 GCA_948277035.1 Euphorbia corollata | reverse complement strand
TTCTGATTACGAGTTCAAAAATAAATATGATGTAAAAGGACGAAAGGGAAAACAGGGCCTCAAAGTTAATTCGTGGGCTGTATAACTATCAAACCTCTGCCTGTAAAATCCAAATTCAAGGTCTTAGACATGGCCGTTGCCGCCGTAGACGGGTGGGTATTCTCTTATCTTTATCTTACAAATATTTTCTTTCTCCATTTTCTGTTCAAATTTTTTACCATCTAATTACTTGGATTTCGTATCCTATTTTTTCTCTGCGGTTACTTTGTTATCTTCTTCAGGCGGCTGACCACAATGGCAGCTCTTATTGGAGGAACCCCATGGATGAAAATCAGAGCAGTTTCAGATCATGCGCCTCCAATTTCGAATTTCTGTTTTTTTCTTCGAAAATATGCTCATAATGTACGCCGGCATCAGCTTTTTGTCTCAACTTCTTCGCCTTCTTCTTCATACTTTGCTCGTCTGATAAGGGGCAGGAGTTTTTCGGTCTCTGCTGCTGCTTCTGGTGAACAAGGGCAAGTTAGAGTTCGGTTTGCCCCTTCTCCCACTGGCAATTTACATGTTGGTGGTGCCAGAACTGCTCTTTTCAATTACCTCTTTGCTAGGTTATTTCGAATTTCTTGTATTTGAATTTGTGGATTGTCGCCGGGCTTGTTTAAATTATGTTAAGTTTCAGGTCCAAAGGAGGGAAATTTGTGTTGAGGATTGAGGATACTGACTTGGAAAGGTCCACTAAGGAATCTGAAGAAGCAGTGCTCCGGGATCTTTCTTGGCTTGGCCTTGATTGGGATGAAGGTACATTCATTATTTTGGTAAAGCTCTTAATTTGATTGTACTAGTCCTTTTTCACAATCATAGTGTCTTTGTGGATTTGAACTCTGTCTCGCTTTCAAATTGAATCATTCTCACTGGCTTTTGAAAGTGAGAGAGAAAGAGATGGTTCTTCATTGGAAGGAATATGTTGTTTATTTGCATTGAATCATTTGGAACCTCTACTACAGGGCCTGATGTTGGTGGAGAGTATGGTCCCTACAGGCAATCGGACAGGAATTCTTTGTATAAGCAATATGCCGAGAAACTTGTGGAATCTGGCCATGTTTATCGTTGCTTCTGTTCCAATGAGGTAATTTTATTTGATACATATGAGCCTTTTATAGTATTTCTGTCATTTAAATATTTCATTTTTTGTCAAATACCATAAATAGTGTAGTTAGCGTCAGACAAGAAATGTACTAAAGTTTTTATGCAACTACCACTTGCTTTCTCTATTTATCAGCTCATATGATGTCAACTCCTTTGTCTCTTGGCACTCTTATATGAAGGGCTATGCATTTCCGCTTGAGTAATTCGATACCATCTCAACTATCTATTTGCGTTCTTTCTCCTTAATACATTTCCTTTCCTTACCTTCAATGTTTTTTTGCCTTCCAAGTTGAGTTCAAACTTACCATTCTTGTTTTCTACCTATTATATTAGTTTAATTTGCATTCTTGCCCGTCCATTTCACATTTTGCTGGCTCGCAACTTTTATTTTCGCCAACTCATTGTTTTTTATCGTAGTTTATCTTCAGGAGCTTGAAAAAATGAAGGATATAGCAAAGCTAAAGCAGTTGCCTCCAGTCTATTCTGGGAAGTGGGCCACTGCGACAGATGAAGATGTACAGGAAGAGCTTGCAAAAGGAACCCCTCACACATATCGATTTCGTGTGCCAAAGGAGGGGCGTTTGAAAATTAATGATCTGATTCGTGGAGAAGTGAGTTTCACTTGTTTAGAAATTATGGCCTTCATGTGTACACTTGTTTTTAAGTTTCGAAGTGTAGGCATAATTATGTTACAAAAAGAGGGATATGGGGAAGGGTTTGTCGTCTCTGCTTTACACCACCAATTCCTCTTTCAGATAGAATTATAACTGCATAATTCAGAAAATAATAAATTGCTTCATATGAATGTCTTAAAGGTTAGTTGGAACCTGGACACTCTTGGAGATTTTGTAATTATGAGGAGCAATGGACAGCCAGTGTACAATTTTTGTGTTACTGTTGATGATGCTACCATGGCCATATCACATGTGATAAGGTAAATATGATTTGTATAGAGATCTATGGCTAAGGTGCTATGATGTTGTATTCCTCTTGTTGACCTACTTCTTAATTTTGTTGCTTTGTTTGTGTGCTTTGAATCGTATTCGTGCATTTTAACTTTTCCATCTTATTCTTTTCATTGGTTTCAGAGCTGAAGAGCATTTGCCGAACACACTTAGGCAAGCACTGATATACAAGGTATGATGAAGTACGCTTACGTACCTCTATGTACCATAGCTTTTGAATCTCATTGAGCACTCAATTTACTCTCCTGTATATGATTTTGGAGCAGGCTCTGGGCTTCCCTATGCCTTCCTTTGCACATGTTTCTTTAATTCTTGCTGAGGATCGGAGTAAATTGTCAAAGCGACATGGCGCAACTTCAGTTGGTCAGGTAGTTCTCAGTTCTGTTGCTTATCTTTGCATAAGTTGTCTCTAGGAAATAATAGCTGACTTCCAATTTTTCAAGGGCCGTAATCATTTTTATTGTTTTCTAGCTCTGCTAATACAGTAATTGTTGTTTAACAGTTCAGGGAGATGGGGTACTTGCCTCAGGCAATGGTGAATTACCTGGCGCTTTTAGGTTGGGGCGATGGCACAGAAAATGAATTTTTCACTCTTGAACAACTTGGTAAATGCTTTTCTTGACTTGTTAATGTATAGAGATGGCCTGTGGTTTGCAGAACTAGTTTGGTCCTTATTAACCTGCACCTTTTTTTTAACAAATCACAGTTGAAAAATTCTCCATTGGTCGCGTGAACAAAAGTGGTGCTGTATTTGATGCTACCAAGTTGAGGTAATCATGGCACTTAAGATGTTAACTTGCCAATCTGCATTAGTTTTGGTAAAAGGGGTTTACATAGTACACAGTCTTCGTTCCTTTTCCTATATTTTGCAATAACTGGCTACAATTTTTAATTTATGCTGTCTTTTTTTGTGCGAAACTCATTGAAGGTGGATGAATGGTCAGCATTTAAAAGCACTTCCATCTGACAAATTGTTCAAACTCATTGGTGAACGTTGGAAGAAAACAGGAATTCTAGTGGAGTCTGAAGGATCATTTGTAGAAGTAAGGCTCAACTCTTGATTAACTACAAGTCTCCAACAAAGAACAGAATTTGTTTATTTGAAGATCAACTGCGGATTGCAGTATTGCATTTCCTTTTATCTGAAGAGTCTGTTAAATCAGTAATTAATTATGATGAAGCACGATATGTACACTTGCCATTGAGTTTACAGTATACTGTTTTATTTTTGCATTAACGTGTTTGATGCTTTATTTGATATTAGTCCAAATATTATCTGTTTACAGGAAGCAGTTCATCTGCTCAAGGATGGGATTGACTTGGTTGCTGATTCAGATAAAGCACTCTCAAATCTGCTATCTTATCCGTTGCATGCTACTTTGGAGAGGTAAGTAATTCTTTACAGCCTTGTCTTGTGTTTAATTATGTTGTTTTGTATCATTTTTGCAGTCCCTTTGATAATTTGTGCTTTTCCATTTTGTTTAAGAAAAGGAATGGCTTTTTTTTAACGTGTTATTATATGCCAAGGGTTGTGGAAAAACAGACAAAAGAGTAAATATGTGCATCGGCCAATAAATAAATTGTTTAGGGACAAGGGTCAAAATGGTCTCTAAGGTTATTGGAAGTATCAATTTGTACATCTGGTGGAAGTTTTAGTGCAATTTGCCCTCAATAATTAACCTAGTTCAGTTTAATCCTCTTTACAATTAATACCAACGGAAATTCGTGACAGATTTCATTGGGTAAGGCAAAACTAAGTTGTGGCAAAGGTCTTAGCCTGGTGGTTGAGACTGAAGTTGTGATCCTAGCGGTCACAAGTTCGTGTCCACGTTCGGGTGAGCTGGAGATTTTTCTTTGTAATTAATGCAAGTCAACTGACACAAAAAAAAATAATAAATAAATAAAGAGCAAAACTAAGTTGGATTTCTACCATGTGGGCAAAATTGAGCTGTTTTGTGTAATGACTAATGAGGATAAAATTAGGCAATTTAGCTTCCCATTAATCTTATGGGCCAGGTGAATGTGAGTTGTAATGGCATCCAAAGTACAAGGAACCAAGTCTATATTGAGGAGGCTGTTTTAGTGGCATTCATCTAAGTTTTGTGATTGATTTTCGCTTTCATATTGATATCTGCAGCCCGGATTGCAAGTCTATCATAGAAGATAAGCTTTCTGAAGTGTCGTCTGCGCTTTTAGCTGCATATGATAGTGGTGAATTCCTGAGTGCACTAGAAGATGGGCCATCAGGTTGGAAAAAATGGGTTAATAGCTTCGGTAAATCATTGAAGCGCAAGGTCTACTTTCTTTTGAATATTCATTTGCTACATTTCATTCTCTTCTCTGGAATTTTGGACTTGACTCCATTTTGTGGTTGCAGGGTAAATCGCTTTTCATGCCACTTCGATTGTTGCTAACTGGAAAGATTCATGGCCCGGATTTGGGACCTAGTGTTGTTTTGCTACATAAGGCCGGAACAAGTGGTATTGTTTCTCCTGAAGTTGGATTTGTTACATTCGATAATAGGTTTGAACTACTTAGGAAAATGGACTGGGAAGCACTCAACAAGGATCAACTTCCGCTGGAGTCTGCTGCAGCAGCTTCAACATCAAGTTGAGAACCTTGATGAATTTTCTCTGGGAATGAACATCTTCCAATCTGACTGAGGAATTTTGTGTTTTGAATTATAATTATGATTGCATTTGTGTAAGCTGTCTCTGAATAATTAAAGATCATAATACATTTAGAAGGCAAGTTTCAGAACAAATAAATCAGTATGATGAGTATAATATTAATTTTTTTTATGTATGCAGAAATTTTAGATAATAAACATGAACCTTTTGAAGGATTTGCGGAGCAGAATAAGTGATTTGGCTTCAGTATAATGGGCAGATTATTTAACAGGAGTCCTATCCTATGTAATACAAACCATATCGTACTGTTTTATGTCAAACTTTAAGTTCAAAATCGAATTCGACTATATTACCAATCCACAATCCTTTCCAGCACACTAATTTTTTACAATGATAGACAAGATTTGGATATATAACTTTTGTTATTTTCAAACATTAAATTATTTCAATCCGGAAGTATTGATTTCTGCACCTAAACAGGTGAAGCTCATTATTTGTATTTGTTCCAAACTACAGAATAATAGAACCAACTAAAAGGACGTTTCTTTTCATTCTCTTCCTTACAAAATGAATTTAATAGTTACCCAAACAACATAGCAAATTCCCTTTTTTTTTTTTTGTTCTAATATACTTTTTACATTATTTTCCTTTTCGAGTGTAATCTAGGGGAACAAAAAACTTGGGCATTTCAGGAACTTGAGATCATCTTTGAAATGAAAGCATTTGCGCCAAATTTTGCACATCACGGAATGAACTATCTTTGACCCTCCCATCTCATGACTAGCAATTTGAAAATTAGCTCACAAACTGCGAGGAATCCTCTGAAAAGCACATACCAGAAAGGGGGATATAGAACTACTCGGCTGCAACAGATTCCACCTCATTCTCACCTATGTCTGCCATCTTAAAATGGGGTTGAGAGGGAAAGACAAAAATAGTAGATGCAGCTGTAGATGGGTGAAACTCAGCTGAATATCTTGTGGATGTCACTGTAGCACGAGGCAACTGTTGCAAACCCGAAGCAAGTGGGACGACTTTGAAGCCCAAAACATGTTCAGATTTTGGGAGAACATAGATTGTATCACTATGAGATCCAGATAACACGAAACTATGAGCATCAGCAAGCGAAAACTTCACCTCTTGAAGCAACTTTGTCCGGTTTAGAATTTTAACCAAGAATGTGAATGGATCTCCGAGAATGGCATATGGAGGGCATTCAATGCTTAAAATAAGTGGAGACAATTCTACACCTGCATCAGGAAGCTTGTGTCTAGTCAAAACCCAAGTTTCTAACGAAGAACTAGACTTATCTTCAATTTGAGAATTTCTCCTCCATTTTAGGGATACTGAGCCTAAATTCAGTTTCGATGATTCCAGTTCCGGGGTGATGGTGAAAACCTTTCTGAACTCTTCACTTGGCATGAGGAAAGCAGGGCCTAAAAGCTCCCCACCTGATTGCAATTTGTACGACTTTAAAGGATCATCGTCTGCCTCGATAGCAATGGACTGTAACTGCAGCGGCACTTCACTGGAGTTTTTGGCACTGACGATTAGTATACTTGTTTCATTCAGTGGTAGCAGAATTTCTTGATGAGAATCTGGGACAGGTTTGAACTTTGAGAGAAGAAGTGGATCCTTCCGGAATGGTGGCACAAAGTGATGGCCAATTTGCACGGCGTTCTTCCCTTCAATTTGCAAGCTTTTGTGCACATGGACCTTTTGTGAATTTATTTCGTTTTTATCTGGAGAATAGCCCAAGGATACATAGAGCATGATTGGTTTTGGTCGATGCCACTTGATTTCTAGTTTGCAAGACCAAGATTCTCTATCTTGCAGAATCGGAACAGACATCAAACCAAAGGACTGCTGAATCTTTTTGATTTCATCAGGTCCAGTTTTAGAATCGTCTTTCCCTTCGGGCACACTAACACCGAGAAGTTCAACGTGATGGTTTTCTGTAGATAAAGGCTCTGCTGCCCTAGGACTAAACAATCCACCTCCTCTGACATCCACTAGATTAATTTTCAACTCACCAGAATAGATAGAATGACCCTTGGAGACAACAGTAACAGGAACTGTAAAGCATTCTCCAACCAATGCAGGCCCAGTTGCACCTAAAATAAGAT
This sequence comes from Euphorbia corollata, assembly GCA_948277035.1. NCBI lineage: Eukaryota > Viridiplantae > Streptophyta > Magnoliopsida > Malpighiales > Euphorbiaceae > Euphorbia > Euphorbia corollata. The sequence continues at coordinate 4,720 of CAOJBI011371749.1, read as the reverse complement.
CAACTTTTGGGTCTGGTTCCTCAACCTGTGTAACCTTCTGACCAGATAATGCAAGAATTGGATCCTTTGTTGGGAAAGTCTCCATACGGTCTTCAAACTTCCAAAGAGGTAAATCATCCATTGAAGCTGGACTTTCAGCACTGCAACAAACTGTGAAGTGAGGCCCCATTTTTGCAACAACATATATGCATTCCAGCTTCCCACTTCGTTCTGTATCAAGTCAAATGTACGCCACTGTTAAATATATTCTTTGAGAACCCCCATAATTTTTTGAAATTACTCAACAAATCATTGATTTTCAGTTGCTTCCTCTGAATGAACACACTGGAAGTACCACTGTCGCCAGAAAATCAAAATCTTATTTTTATTTCTTATCCAATTCCCTTGAATGCAATAACAAAACTATTTGAAAGCTCCCAAGGTCCACCTCTATCAATAACTATAAACTTTTAAAGATGCCCAAGAACTATATTATTGGAAGTTTAAGCAGTTATAGCACCGCATTTGGTAGAAATGGGGTAAGCAAGATGTTGACTGTTTGGAAATGACAGAAATTCCCATGGTTAATTTGGAGTAAGCAATTCTGAATTAGTAACTTGCTGAGTGATTTCGAAAAATTATAGTACCACCAATCAAACTAACGCCATTGATTGTAGAGTCATACAATAAACTTGCACATACAACTCCAGCGAATGAAGCTTGAGTCACATAAAAGGTAATGATGCCCAAGAACTAATCAGTTCAAAAGCTTGCAGAAGCAGATTTGAATTTTGGTAAACAAATGACATCATACAAGATAGAAGTCGGACATTAAAAAAATATAAGTAACTAACCTGGTGTAACGGCATAAGTTAACCGCATCCACTTGTTAGGAAGAAGTACCAAAGGAGCACGTTCCACCTGGGAACCTTGATTACCATATGACGGGGGAGTAGATGGAGGATTATGAGAATTCAAGATGACAAAGTTGCAATCCGATTGATTAAACTGCATTTCCAATTGATCGATATCAACGGTGAGAGGCAACTGCGATAGAAGTGACAGTGTAACATAGGCTAATGAACCAGGCTTAACTATCTGTTCATGAAAAGAAACAGAGGCAAGGAGTACAATTCTGAGCGGACTGACAGGGTCAATCTCAAGATGCAAAGGACTATCACTATCTACTTTGAGAACACTTTTATCATCACTTGAGACAGCCCCTGTTTCTCCATGTACAAGTTGAAAAACCTCCTTATGTATAATTTCTTTTTGAGCAATACTTGCAAGACCTGCTGGACCACATTCATTAGATCTGAAAGACGGAACACCTGTACCGGAAGACACTGGCAAAGCAGCGATTTCAAGAGAATACTCTACAAAGTCCTTAACTGCTCCAGATTTCCTAGAGCACTCACGCAGGAAGCCCAAGGCATCCCACAATAAAGTGACCCACCCTTCTTGTCGGTACAGAGCTGCAACACCATCCAGAAATTGTTTTGCACTACTTAAGTCATCGACTGCAAAATATTCCTTAGCCATCTGAAAACCACATAGAGAAGCCATCCTCCGAGCTTTGTGATTTACATATGATTCATGAGCTTTTTTAAGGAGAGCAATAATTTCAAAGGAATCTTGAAATCTCTTCCCTTCTGTAATAACATAATGAATGTACTCTTCATCTGTAAGACTGCAAAGTGAAGAGAAATATATCTAACATTAGGAGCACGGTTAAATTCAAACATATTATGGATCCAATTATTCAAGACTCACGGCTGCATTATAAGTGCATCCCCTAGCTCAAGTAATCTTGCAAACTGGCCCACATATATTGAAGGAGCAACAGATTCAATACTGCCCTTGCTTTCATCAGCAGTTGGAATCATTGAAACTGTAAGTTCAAAAGATGTCTTCTTCTCCTTCAGGTAGTGACCAGATAACTGTTCAAAAGCCAGCCAAGCAATTGAATAAAACAAGAGGCATAACCTCATAAAAGGCATATTTTTCAAAAAAATTGTATGAACATTTGAAGGGAGAAAAATCCGGTAGCCATTTGATGGCCAGGTCTTGTAGACTACATCTTCAATTCAGTGAAAACCTCTCATATTCAGATGTAGTGCCACGCAGCAAATAGAGAGGGAAAAAAATCAATGTAAGCAAGAGAGAGTACAATTATGCACACTCAAAAATTAATGCGTGTGTATACTTGTATGGATTAAAATAAAATGACTTTGAAGGAAAATTCAAGCAATCCCATCTTTCAATCAAACTTTTGGGTTTTGACCAACTGCAGAACAGGGGTCCAACACGATTCCATGGGAAAGGTGATATTGAGATTATAAGTCAAAGCTAAGCATCATTAAGCAAGACATAAAATCATGGTTAATAATTAGCAGTACAAAATAAAGAGGCCAAATACATCAATACACCTTCAACTTGGTTCCAAATTCCAATATCCCGATGTCACCCCCAACTTTCAAAAGGTCCAGATACACCCCCCAGTTTGGCAAAAGCGAACCACTTAGTCCCCTTAACGCCACGTGTCAAAATATGGTTCGTTTGACTTTTCAAATGTACAATTTTCTGGTTTTTCTCTCTCCAATCAAAAGTTGACACGCGGCATTGAGGGGGCAAACTAGTGCATTTTTACCATATCCAAGGGGTTGATTGGAACTTTGAAAGTTCAGGGGTGGCATCGGGCTATTGAAACCAAGTTGAAGGGGGTGTTGATGTATTTGACCAAATAAAGATTATGACCATGGTAAACCAGGGTTATGAAGTTATTATGTATGGATGATCTGATCTCAGTTAGAGCCATATAGAAGAAAAAAGAACATTACATCTTGGCATTCAATTTTATATTGCCATTCTTTATGCAGTGGGTCTGAATTAATGGAACAAAAATCATCATCTACTGGTTTCTACACTTAAAAACTACAATAATGCAGTTAACGTTGCATAAACCACTAAGCTAGAAGCATCATTGCCGAAAAATTCTAAAGTTAAATTTGCAGGAATGTTTTGTAGGCTTCTGACCTGGTAGTAATAAGCTGGTTGAGTTTCCCATTCAGTCAAATTCCCATCAGCAGTACCTGAAGCTTGACTAAAATTGCCATGAGTAGATTTCGAACTGGTCTCGAGCAATTCGGCAAACACCAAAAATTGTCTACTAATCCATTCCCAGTGAACAAATATAGCTTCTGCTGGTCCTAACCGCTTTATATAAGAAGATATATGTTGGCGGAACCACAAAATAGCATCTATTACCTTTCCACCATGTAATAATAAAGTTGCTATTTTGAAATGAAGCTGCTCAGCAACGACTTTTAACTCAACCAATCGTTGTATCACTGGTATCCTATTTGCAGTTCCACTCATCTGTAGAACTCAAGTGTAAGAAATTGAGGAACTCCTTGCATAAGCCAGCATTGGGTACACAAATATAAAAAGTGACAGTAAAAGCAAGCAAAATAAGCATTTAGAAATACCTCTCGCAGTATATTATAAGCTTCTTCGTAAAACTTCAAAGCTTCAACCCAGTCTCTTCGAAATTCAGCATATACAGCAACCTAGCAATTCAAACCCAAGTAATGAGTACTTGGAAGTTTTGTAAGTTCATCACATTCACATTCATTATGACTTAAAGAAGTTCCATAAAATAAATTCAAAAATTTATATATCTTTACTGAAATGAGGTTTTTAATTCTTTTGCTAGAAACATTGTAGATGAGTAAAACCAAGAGACGTCCAGGTAACTCTGCATTATTATTAGTAGTTCAAAATTCATATATAAGGAAGAGCTCCAACCATAGTTGTTAAGGGCGCAAGGCGACCTAAGGTGACAGGGGGTCAAAATCGCCTTAAGGCGAGGCGCAAGGCGCACATACATTAGAAAAAATTCTGCTATGCTTTATCTTGCAATAAATACTAGAAAATGCAACAAATGTAAATGAAAAACCTCTAATTAAAGGCTGCTCCTTGTATAATGTCTTTTAAAACTATGAATATACTTACAGTGATAATAGACTGATATATTATATATAATATATTCAATAAGAGAAAGAGTCAAAGAGACTATAAATTATATAATTATAACAAGTTATATAACATTTTTTTACATATATTATATATATTATAAGTACGAAGCCTATGCTCCAATATTAACAAAGGAAGAACAAAAATTATATGCCTAGGTGCCAATGTTAATATCAATTATCAGCAAAAAGCCAAAAACAAAAAAGGGATGCTCAAGGCATCAGCGTGTAAGCTTTACAAAAATTAGTTCAAGCTTTAGACATCACTTTAAGCATTCAAACTACTAAGATTAACACTTAGGCTTCATATCTAAATATCTAACTAATTAGAATCAGTATCATAATCTTCAAAATCACTCTAATCTTCCTCATTAACTGGCATTGGTGCCTTTCCCTTTGCCTTAGAACTCCAAGCAACAGCAGTGTGAGCATTTCATAGTTAGATAATGGAAAGCTAAGATCAAATCTAATTTTAATAGATCAATGGTCAAGATTAAAGATAGTTAAAAATGATGTATGGTCAAGATTAATTTACTAAAAATAGATGGATGGTCAGGATTATTTGTTGTTTAATAAAGATCAAATGGCTAGGATTAGATTTTAACTAAAAAAAATGGACGGATAGGATTAAAACACTCATTAAACTCTAAAAAATGCAAACATGTACCCTAGGCATGCCTTTTACATCACCACCAAGGCGCACAAGG
>CAOJBI011369197.1:0-10590 GCA_948277035.1 Euphorbia corollata | reverse complement strand
AGAATCTATGCTGGATAAGGAATCTAGAGTTAGAGATGCATAAGAACTCTACTGCTTCATCACTGTGAAGCAAGGAGGACGAGCCACTCGGTCTCACTCACTCGGTCAGGCCGAGTGATGGTGTGGAAGCGTGGTGCTCGTGCGTCGCTCATGCTTAACTTTGTGTGACCAATTTATCAGAAGCTCCCCACGAGTCAGGAAAGTATCTTTAGGGCTTTCCCAGTCATATCATCCGAGTGAAGAGCTTATTCGAATTCACAAGGTCCGAGTGAGAACTCATACCGCCATAAAAAGTAAATCCTGACATAAGGGTCTTATCAATCAATTCAGATCATTATGCATCTGTCATTAGGCAGATAGACTAGTCATAATGATTGCGGCGTTTGGTATGCTGACACTTTGACCACGTCGTTTGGTATGCTGTCATTTTCACCGCGTCGTTTCAAATTTCAAATGGGGGACAGCTGGATTTAGTAACCTGCGCCCTTTGCACGATCCGCTGCCACGTGTTGATCTTTCAACGGTGTAGATTATTTCTTCAGAATAGCGGTTTCCTCCATCTTATAAATTCACGCAACTCTTGATATTTTCATTTTTTACAACTGCTCGAACACTGTAATTCTCTCTTCTGCATTCTCAAGCTCTTCCGACGATCTCTGCTTTTCCGACGACTTTTCTTCCTTTCAACAACCTTCATTTTTTCTAGTTCGCATTTTGGTAAGCATTTCGCTCTTGCACTGCCATTTTCTTCCAATTGCTTTTGAATTTCCATTTCATTTTTGTGCGCCATTGCTGCTTGCGAATGCTTCTGTTTCTAAACTTTTTGAGTTTTGCTGCGAATTCAAAGTTGTGTCATGATTTGTGAACTGTAATCCTTTTTCCATCAACACTAGCGTCTCAATTTCCCCCCAATTTCAAAAATCTAGGGTTTTTTGATAAGTTATTCCACTGTGTGTATTTGTTTGAGTCCACATTAGGTTTCATAGAGTTTATAGATTGTTCCTCTGATAGCGAAGGTAGCCACATTCATATTAGTAGCGATGACAGTGATTTGATAGGATGAATGGACAATCATATATTCACTACGTATCTCTATAAACCCCTAAACATCGACACGTCTTCTGTCCCTCCCCATCGTAGATTTAAGAGAAAAGCCAACTATAAGATGGATTCTGAGAATACCGTTTCTGACTGAGTGGGAGTGAGTTCCCCAGAAGTGGAGCATATGAGTGATGTGGGGAGCCAAGAATCAGAAACATCTCATGAATGGGCTAATGTATCAAACCTTGACTCAGAAGATGAAGTGAGACCGAGTGGCCAACAAGAAATGGGGGAAGCATCCTCTTCCGCGCCAATGAAGAAAGAACGTAGGAAAATGCCAGGGATGGATGACATGGTATCATTGGTGCACGAGCTGCACATTGAGTATGAGGTGGTAATGTTCGACTGGTTTAGGGAGTGTCACGTCATCCTCCTTTCAAAGGACCAGCGGGTGAACGCCCCACCGCATGGCTATTTCAGCATGTATATGGATACCATGCGTATGGGGTTTCGATACCCTCTGCCAAAGTCCGTGGCCAAGTTATTACGCGTCTGGAACATCTGTCCAGCTGAGCTTTATCCACACGGTTGGGCGGACCTGATGGGACACTGATAAATTTGTCGCGACGCGGGATTTGATTTTTCTGCCACATCTTTCAAGAGATTATGCGACCTGAAGAAAAACAAGGGCGAGGACCATTTTCAGCTTTGCCATCTGACCCGATCTGCGTTCTACACTTTCAACAACCGCCCCACCTTTCACCACTTTAAAGAATGGTGGTTTGACATCCGCGTCAACCCAAACCACCCTAAATTTCCCACCGAGTGGTCTTGTGACAAGCCATCCAACCTTTCATCCAAGGCGCGCCGAGTGAGAGACAATATGGTGGAATTTTTTAAGGGTTTAGAACAGAAGAAGTGGTCATTAGTTAGGGCCGCGTGGGCTTCGATTACCGGATATCACCTTCTTGCGAGGGATCCGGAGACGCAAAGTTTGATTTACTTGCCTGATCCCTCACCACCGACTGGTACTTACTTTTTCTTTCTTTGATTATTCTTATAGGCATGACTTCTCCTACTGATATTGAAACTCAACTTCTAGCTGCCAAGAAGAAGACAATGCAAAACAGCCGGAAGAATCCGGTCAAGTTCAAGGTGCCTGCTAAGAAGTCGGCTGCTAAGGGGACTGCAGGAGAGGGGTCCGGCTCTAGTAAGAGGACACCCTTAGCGGGTATGTTCGATGAGCCGGCTGCTAAGAAGGCAAAGAGCACAGCAACTGTCTCTCAGGTAAATGCCGCTTCGCCTATATTGTTTCTACTTTACACCAGTACTTGTTTCCTCATTATCCTCGTCTCTGTGCAGGTTGATGAGATGGCTGTTGTGGAGGCCGGGTCTAATTCCTCACCCGAGCTGACCCTGTTTGAGTTGCTCCGATAAAAGTACCCGGAGTCTTCATGCCGGGACCTTAGGGTTCAGTCGGCTATCAAAGCTTGCTTCCCTCTACCGATTGAGGAGCAGGTGTACAAAGAGGAGAACTCAACCGTACTCTCCACCGTCATGTTCCAGGACCTGACCTCTGTAAGATTATTCGTCTCTTGCGACTGTTTTAGGTTTATGCATTTTAATTCGCAATACTTATTTTATGAGAACTGATTTGTCAGGCCATGTAGCGTTGTGCTGAGTTCATGCGCCGAGCCCGTCAGGATACACGGTTTGAGGTGCGGTTGCAGATGAAGGAGAAAGAGGTGGCCGAGTTGGAGAAGAAACTTGCATCCTCTTCTACCAAAGCCACCAATGAGGAAGCCAAGCACAAAGCTGCTGAGGCAAAGCTCAAGGAGGCTGAGAAGAGGGTTCAAGAGCTTGAGAAGCAACTTGCTGAGTCCCAAGAGGCCACCGAATCTGCCCTAGTCACAGCAACAAATATTACAAAAAACCTGGCCGACTACGGATATCTTTATGGGGAGCGCGTACTAGCCGCCTGCCAGGAACTCCACGAGGACATCTCTGATGAACTCATTTATGACGTGGAGTTCCCCAATATGAGGACCTGGAGGCGCATAGGGCAGAGAAGGCTTGGCTGGAGCAAGAAGAAGCAGCGAGGCTGGCAGAGGAGAATCAGGCCAGGATGGTTGAAGATGTGGAGGAGCCAGTCGTTAATCCAAGTGGGGAAGAGTCTATCCCTCCGACTGGAGAAGGGTCCGTTCCATCAACTGATCCTCCTGTAGCCGACTAGATTTTCCTTGTAAATTTTTGTAACAATTGTATATGTAACTTTTTGAGCCAATTTGGCGTACAATTAATTAGCCCATGCGGCTTTTGTGAATACATTTTGATGAATGCATTTATTTTGTTCATTGACTAAGCATATTTTATTATCCTGTTATACAATTCCACTTGTAAGTTTAGCAGGTTTTATTAAAATAACTTAGAATGAAAGAGCACATCTAGGGTCATTTAAGACACCATTAGATAGCTATGATCGATCAACGTGATAACATGTGGTGATTGGGGGAAGCCGGGTGCGCGTAACCAGTATCCTAGTTCCGAAGGAACCCTTAGCCTTTGAGGCCGAGCACGTCTAGGGTTTATGTACGCCTGAGACGGCTATAATCAATCACTATGTGAATGAGTGATGATGTTTAAGGAGACCGGGTGATCTTTACCGGATCCTTGATTCCTATGGGAACCCTGAGCCTTAGCGGCCGAATTGTATGTATAATAGATAGTTTGATCAAAACTTCTAATTTACATAAATTATTGAACTTGCAACTATGTCATGAGTGAGGAAGAGATGAAGCTTTTATTACCCTTTGGAGAGTACAAGAGCCGGTGTCTGTGAACCGTTAGCCGGTTTTTAGTCCGTTAGGGAGCGTCGCCTCGTTAAAAACCTTAAAATAGGAAAAACCCTTTTTGGGAAAAAAGCCTACTTTAAGGAAAAAAGAATGCGATCACTTGATCCCCTAGGGATGCGTTGAGGAGTAGTATGGCCTAAGAGTAGAAATGTTCCATGTCCTAGGCAGTTCCTTTCCAACGAGCTTTTCTAGTTTGTATGTGGCCGGGCCAATGACCTTGCTGACACGGTTGGTCCTTCCCAATTTGCTCCGAGCTTTCCTTTCCCCTCTCGGCTTTGTGAAGCGGCAGCATCTCTCAAGACTAAGCTTCCTTCTTGGAGACGCACATCTTTCATCTTCTTGTCATGGTATTTGGCAATTTTAGCTTTGTAGGCAGCCATCAGGATGCAAGCTCTTTCTCTTCTTTCCTCCAAACTATCAAGGTGATGAAGGAGATTAATGTTGTTTTGCTCTTCCGTGTTGTATAATACACGGTCAGAAGGTGCTCCTATCTCAATTAGTATGACCGCTTCAACTCCGTGTGTGAGGAGGAAGAGAGTTTCGCTAGTCGACTTACAAGGAGTGATCCTGTAAGACCATAAGATGCTATTTAGTTCCTCTGACCAACTTCCTTTGCTGCCTTCTAGCCTTTTCTTTATGCCTTCTCCTAGTGTTCTGTTGGTCACCTCCATTTGGCCATTCGTTTGGGGGTGAGCTACTAAGGAGAAATGTTGCTTGATCTTCAAGCCTTTGCAGAAGTCGCCAAATTTGGAAGAGGTGAATTGAGTTCCATTATCGGAAATAATCTTTTAAGGGACTCCAAAGCGGGTGATGATGTGCTCCCACACAAAGGCGATTACTCGTTTAGGAGTAATGGTGCTGACTGCGAGTGCTTCAACCCATTTAGTGAAATGATCTATGAACACAATGATGAATCATTTCTGTCTGATCACCTCCGGCATAGGTCCTGCAATGTCAATCCCCCATGTGACAAAGGGTCACACGGTATACAAGGGATTTTGTGACGCGTGGGGGATGTGTGACTTTCTCGCATGTGTCTGGCATTGATGACATGCCTGGACGTAAGATGCTGCATCTGCTTCCATTGTTGGCCAGTAATATCCGAGCAGCTTAGCTTTGCGTGCTATCGTAATAGCCGCCTGATGAGATCCGTATGCTCCTTCGTGTAACTCTTCAAGCACATACCTGCCTCTTTATGGGGAAATGCATTTGAGCCATGCATTTGTGAGGGATCGCCTGTACAGGTTTTGTTTGATCATGGCATATTTGGCAGCTTTCTTCACTATTTTGGTAACCTCTACTAGGTCCTCGGGAAGACTGTCAGGCGCCAGATAGTTTATTATAGGCTGCATCAATCCCAAGTCTTGTTGCTCAAGGAGTAGCATAGCGTCTGACTCTGTCTCGGTTGATGGTCTCGTCATAACTTCACAAGGACATTGGAGATTTTTCCACTCGTCTTTTGTTGAGACGGCTTTAGCGAGTTTGTCAGCCTCATCATTCGGATTCATAGCAATTTGATGGTAGCCTAACTTAGCGTCCAACAATGAATAGATAGCGTACCCGACTACTGAGTCTACCAACTGATCAATGCATGGTAGTGGATAGCTATCTTTTGGAATAGCCTTATTGAGGTCTGTGAAGTCTACACACATGAGCCACGATCCGTTCGGCTTCTTCACTAGTACAACATTTGTTAACCATTCTGGGTAGTGTACTGCTCTGATGTGACCATTTCGTAGGAGTCGTTGCACTTCTTCCTCAATGGCTTTCTACCTTTCGGGAGCATGATTTCTCTTCTTTTGCTTTACCGGCGCTGCCTCTGGCCTTAAGTTGAGATTATGCATAATTATTTCAGTTGGTACGCCTGGGATATCATCCGTATTCCAAGAGAAAGTTTGCTCCTCTTCACTCAACACTTTGCAGATGGATTGTTTAACTTCAGGAGCCAATTCTTTTGCAATCCTCACCTACTTCTCAAGACTGATTATAAACATCTCTAAGTCACCCACCGGTTGCGCTTTGCTTTCCTTCTCCTTTGGGGCTATTTCTGGTTCCGCCTCCTCCGACTTCAGTGAGGCCAAGTATGTTTCACGAGCTACCTGAGGGTTGCCCATCACAATTGCCGGCCCTCTTGCAGTCGGGATTCGCATTACCAAGTTCTTCATAGAGATAAGTGAATTGGTATCTACCAGAAAAGGTCTTCCCAAGATGATGTTGTAGGCGATAGGGATTTCTGCAATGATAAACTCCACTTGTGATCGCCATTTGTGTTTTTTGTCTCCTAGCTCCACTTCTAAAGTAACTTGCCCCAATGCTGGAACCGTGTGGCCGCTTAACCCGACAAGTGCTGAATAGGATGGGAAGGTTCTGCTTGGTGTTATATGGAGCTGGGATAATGCCTCCTTGGTGATCAGGTTGACCGAACTTCCCGTATCCACTATGATTCTTCTTACTGTGTATCCTTCCATAATCTCTTCGAGGACGAGTGGATCAGGCCTTGGTGCTGTGACCATGCTGTGTTTTGCGAATGAGTCTTCTAACTCCTTATCTTCTTCACTCGTCTCTACGCGCTTTCTCTTGGAGGGATTTTGCAAGTTGGGTCCCCCACCAATCATCAGTATTACGCTTTTTGTGCGTTTCTTGGGTTTTTCATCATCTTTATCTTTCTTGCCTTCGTCAGACGACCGCTTCTTGATGCCTTTGATGAATTGTTCGAATTTTCCCTCTTTGATCAGTTGGTGGACCTCTTCTGCGAGCACTCGGTAGTCATCTGTGTGATGACCTCTTGCTCGATGGAATTCACAGTACTTGTGCATGTCTCGACCGAGTTGGGAGTCAGTTGAGACTTTTGGGTACCGCAGGCTTCGCTTGTCGTTGGACTTCTGAATTGCCACCAGGATGTGACTGAGTGGGGCATTCAGCTCTGGGAAGTCATCATTCGGCTGCCTAGCATGATCTCTGAAGCCGCTTCCTCTTCCTCCCCTACGTTTGGACCGACGGTCTTCAAACCTCTATTTTCCGTCAGGTTGAGAGTCCCTTGGACGCCCGAGCTCATCAATCTCAATATGCCCCTTCGCGATGCTCATCATCTGCTATAGGTTAGCAGGGTTTCTTTAGATAATTTCAGCCATCAATCTTTCATTTCGTGTCCCCCGAATCATAGCTTCATTGGTTATGCTGAAATCTACATTCCTCACTTGCAAGCATGCTCTGTTGAAGCACTCAATGTAGGCTCGTAGTGACTCGTTTGCTGCTTGGACCACATCGTGGAGAGTGCGTGAGGTGGTCCCTGCTGGAATGGAGCCAATGAAATGGGTGCAGAATTTCTGTTGGAGCTCTTCCCATGTGTCGATTGACTAGGCCGGAAGAGAGTCAAACCAGTAGGCAGCAGGTCCGATCAATGTTGTTTGGAAATACCGGCATGCATGGGCCTCCGAGACGTGCGCCATATCCATTTTGTTCTTGTAAGTCTTTACATGCGTACGAGGATCAGTGTCTCCACTGTAATTGTCAAAGTGTGGAATTTTGACGTATGAGTTAATCGGCTCATCTTGTATCCGTTTAGTGAACGAGGAGAAGGACGTCGAGAGTAAGGATTCATGAAAGGTGACCGTAAAGTGATTGAGCCCTTCTCTGAACATCTTCACAAACTCCGGGTCATCCGTATAGTTTTTGGCTTTCTGAGGTGGCACGTAGGGATTGACCGGAGGGTACGAGTAAGGCGGCGGTGGTGGTGGCAGCCTGTTCCCGTCAAACCAAGGCTGATGATGATACGGCCCCGCAGTCTGATGATACGGCCCCACAGTCTGCTGATACGGCATATGGCCTTGGCTTTCGTACGTTTGTGTCATAGAATGAATATTTTCACTTCGACCGACACCGCCTGTCAATTCTCCCCAAGTTGGGACTCTTCGCTCAACTGGAGCCGAGTGCATCCCCGAGTGGAAGGGGTTCATCTCCGCACCTGTCACATTCATGAAAATATGTGGGGGACGAGTGGGGATGTGGTTACTTACCAGATAACTCACGAAGGGTGAGATTGGTGGAAGAGGAGCTTGTAGGCTGCTCAAGCTTGTGGTAGGAGGCCTGTTGACCATGTGACCAGCCATGGTGGAAACTTCAGTGCTGTTGAGGAGACCGAATAGGTTTCTTCGCAAATTTTACTAGTCTTCTGGTGTCATATGATATTTTTGTGCCACGCTCTCGAAGAAGTTCACAGTGCTGGAGCTGGAGGGTGGTGTGATTAGAGTGCTTGCAGGGATTGATGCGCCAGGGCTTGCGGTGGGGTTTTGTGTTGACGAGGGTGGCCCCATGGTGGAGGAAGATGATCCTATGGTTGCGGAGGGATTTGCCAGGGTTGAATCTTGAGCGAAAGGCTCGCTGGGAGGTGTTTGATCTGCCATCGTTGGGAAGGGTTTTGTGTTCGTTCGCTGAACAAAATTTTTGTGTTTGAACAAATAGATTTGTCCACGCTCACCGCACCACTGAAAGATTGGTCAGAGAATGAATGACCTGAGTTCCAATCTTCAGAATGTTGTTCGTCGGAGCCTCGCCGGAATGACAAACTACAAGGCAGAAAACGTTAGAGTGACTAGCCGTGTGAACGGTGTAGCCTCTCCGATGCTTAAGTTAGCGACGGAATTAAAAGAGGAGGCAGAGAAGTATGTGAGTTTGTGGGTAGAATTACGTACCTGAGTTATGACATGAACCTCTATATTTATAGGGGTTGAATGACTCATTGTCTGAATAGGAGTGAGTCTTAGATTCCAAGTAGGACTCTACCTAGATCAGATAGAATCTACGCTGGATAAGGAATCTAGAGTTAGAGATGCATAAGAACTCTACTGCTTCGTTACTGTGAAGCAAGGAGGACGAGTCACCCGGCCTCACTCACTCGGTCAGGCCGAGTGATGGTGCGGAAGCGCGGTGCTCGTGCGTCGCTCATGCTTAACTTTGTGTGACCAATTTATCATTAACTATTTATGCATTCTTGTTAACACAACATTCACTATATAAGTTTTCTTTTCCAAGTATTTCAATTGCTAGCTTTTGTATGCAATTAATGCAAAGAAAAAAAAACATATTGTAACTGTAAAACCAGAAACTATAATTGTGTAATAATTGCACACCTAAAAGCCGTCGTCTTTGACTCCTAAAATATCAAATAGCTATTGAATGTGGATAATGTAGTTTTGATTATATGACCGTTACATTGTGCATATTATTATTACTATTATTGTTTAATGATTGAATTCTGATTATTAATTTTTAATCTTCTTTTTAATGCTCACCAACGACACAACAAATAATCTTTCCTTTAAATTGAAATCTTCTTTTCAATAATTTCCATTTATTATATTATTTGAGTTTTTTAATTATCATTGTAAAACGTTTTTTACACTCAAACAATTTTTTCATGCATATTACAAAAATCGAACTTAAACCTAGCTTTCACCAATAAATTTTTACAACTCAAAATCTTTAATTCATGTTAATTATAATACAATTATCCAAACATAAGAAAATGTTTAGCTCAGAAAAAATAAATATCAAAACTGACTTAATAATGTTAAAATTCAAACTAAAATGTCATCTATTTGTTTAATTATTAAATATATTTGTTTTCATTATTAACTTAGTAAATAATATATAAGTAACAAACTGTGACCAACAAATTGTATAATACTCTCCAACGAGCAATTTTTTTTTACTTTAGGAAAACTTTTCTATATCACACCAAACTATTGAATGTTTAAGAATTTATATATACTACTAACAAAATAGTCGTTTAAGTAAATTTTGACATTATTATGTTGTTTACGTGTACAATTAATTAATGATATAGGGTATAATTAGAGAGAAAAAAAATCTACTGTTCTCAAATTGATGTCCCCTTCAATGTCTCTCATTCAATTGTCGACATGTGTCTTTTATTATTATTATTTTATTCTTTTTGAGTTTATCTTTCCTACTTTTTAGTTTCTATTTCCTATTAATATGCTACATGTCAAATGATGAATGGAGAAATATTGAAGAGGACACTAATTTGGGGACAACAGATTTCGAGCTCATATAAAATCCTAATGTGAGAAAACTATAAAAGGGAAAATCATCAAAATGGTACACCGTGAGTATAAGATATCAGTTTCTAAAAGTGTATGAAAATATCCGGAAAAGGAAATTTTAATAAAGTCAAGAACTTTGTAAGATCAGAAATTCAAATAAAAACTGAAACTTGAATGAGAATAAGAAGCTTAAAAAAAGCGCAAATTTAGGGATTAGTTGCAGGGTCCGAAAACGGTCTCAAATTCAAATTAAAAAACCCCAAATCTTCATCTGACGTGTCAACTACGATACCAAAATACCATCTTCTCGTTTCGCCATTTTTGACTCTCTCTCTCTCTCTCTGCCTACACCTGCTAGGGCGGGAATAGATTTTCTTTCGTCACTCGAATTATGCCTGTAAAAGCTTCTCTCTATTGCTGTTTCTCTTGGTTTTTGTTAGGGTTAGTATTCTTCTCACAGTCGCACTGTATGTTCTTTCTTGATTTCTTCGTTTGATTGCAGGAGCCTAAGATGAATCTTCGCAAAGGTTCTAAGGTTTGGGTTGAAGATAGGAATTTAGCTTGGGTAGTTGCTGAAGTTGCCGATTTCACTCCCAAGCAAGTTCAGCTTCTCACTGCTTCTGGCAAGAAGG
>CAOJBI011366757.1:0-21898 GCA_948277035.1 Euphorbia corollata | reverse complement strand
ATGCTACTTGAAAATTCAAGGACTAGTACATCCTTTCATGAAAATTTGAAAGGCTTGGAAGATGATTGTACTTAAAAAGAGGAGAAATGTACATAATGCATTTTTAGTTTAAAAAAGTTAAGGAACATCCAATTCTCCCTTTTCTTCTTTTCTTCATTAAAAAAAGAAATGCAAGAGTAATTTGAGGGATATCTTAAATAAATTTCTACAAAACATAAGTGCATGCACGGGTCAACTAAAAAGAGATTGCAAAGAAAAAACTGAGAGGTTATACCTTGCGTTTTCTATCATCCAAAGGCTGGACTTCTACAGCAAGATAAGTGTTAACATCATCAGCAGTAACAAGATAATTTGGCTGCTTAGCTCCTGTAAAAAGATTATCATCCCAGATATGAGAAGAATTAAATGCATACCCATAGGTTTACAGAAGACAAAGAGCAAGAGAAAGAAAGGCTACCATCAATGTAATCAACAGATCCATCTTCTAAATGGCGCACCCACTTGTGCAACAAAGAGTAAAAAACTATGATTTAGCATTATATAGATATACACCATATGCTGAAGGCATGCTATAAAAAACTTCACAAAATCACTTTATGATGAGAACCAAGCAATCCTGGAATGGTACCTCAAAATTACAACTGGTGGTTCCATTGATAGAATATCCACAGGCCTGAAGTTCTCGTCCTGGAAAAGTTTCACCTGAAATTTGGAGACCCTCAATTGCAGGCAATGGATCATCATCTGCAGCTGCACATTATAATCATAATATCATTCAGACAATTAACTATAATGTTTAAACTAAAACTGAAAAAGAGACAGCAAAAAGAATGGGATTGCCTCACCCTTAGAGATGGAAGAAAAAGGTTCTTCAAAAACAGGAGGAAGGTAAGGTGAGTATGAGGTACTAGGATCATCAGGCGTTGTGGTTCCCCAATTGGCCGCAGAATCTCTCTCATTCTTGTGCCCCTCTCTCATACGTGTATCAGCCGCAGTAACTGCATCATTTGTAACAAAGTTCCTGGCAAAAAGAAACAAAATGGGTCAGTAACAAAGAAAAGACAGATAGAGAAAAGAAGCAAAATCTCCAAGTGACTTCACATAGCTTAATCCTCTAAATTTTCATCAAAACCAAGCAGTACATTAATGTAAGAACCAATGAACAAACGGGACAGTTTCCCATGTTACCATAAAAATTCAAGGTACTCAATTTATTTCAGCTTCAGCTAAGCCTATCTCCTCCCAAATGTTTTTTTGGAGGAAGAGAGGAGCTCCAAAAAAAGACAGACAATAAGATCCCAAAATAGAACAAGGCAATTTTCAACAAATTATAAAGTCTACAGAACAATACCATATGATTGATCCCCCCAATTATGTCATTCAAGCTACATCCTTGTCAGCTAGAACTGATAAAATATTAGAATAGATCCCCCAGTTGTTTACTGGTTTCGAATACTTAGTGAGTGCATAACCTATGAGAATAAGAACTTTCACTGCCAATGCATGATGCTAAAACTAGATGGTTCCAGCCTATGGAAGGTTAACAGAAATGATGACCTATGATAATGAATTCAACTGACCGATTTGTTTAGCTCAGAATACAAGTTAGTAATTGTTAATTTACTGAACTGATAATCAAGCTCCTACAAACCACTCATTTATCTACAATTCTATAACAAAGTTAACACAATTTTCTTGTTGGAACTGGAAACGCCAATTTTTTTTATCCAATCAGATGTCAAATTCAAGAACACAATTTTCCTTCCAATCAATATCATCTCTCCCACAAATCTAACTAACTGTTATTTGTTAACATGTTTACCAATACAGCCACAAGGTTCTACCATCCTCTCCGTTTCACACTAATATCAATTTTATATTCATCTCCATCTATATCAACTAACAATTATAAGACTATTATTCTTATACAAGCTGAAATACATCAACCACTTTCGTGTCAATGTCATTCATGAACAAAGAACAAAATAACAAACTAGCAACTTCAGCAGAACATCCAGATTCTCCTGCAAGCCAATACTACTATGTATACAATTATCAGGCATATACAGACCAGCCGACATAAGATTTCAATGAAACAGAACCCACCAACAAATGGAGATGGTTGTAATTTGTACATTCATTTCACAGTAGCAGTCTCCATTTGACCAGGCTCACCTGCTTGCAAGAGGTGAATATCTTCCCCTATCATCTGCGTCCATGTTTTTTGCAACACCGCCACCCAAACTTCTCTGACGATGGCTCATTACATCCCATTCCGCAGGTTGTGCATCAGGGAAAGCCATTGGTATATTTGCATTATAAGTTGGCCGTGGCACCAATTCAAGCCCAGTTTCGTTCTGAAAACAAAGAGAAATGAATTATAATTACATATTATTAACAAGAAGAGTTGAGCACACCAAAATTACCAATGCTGCAATGGATGGATTAGAAGGTGACTGGGATGCAGCATTTGAATGGTCTATATCCGAACGCCAAGGTGCTAATTGATACTGGGATTCCTTGAGCTTTGACTAGAATTAAGTAAAGAAAGTCAACACAAACCATGCGTGATAAAATCAGCAACTGAACAGGAGAAAAAGTGATCCTCAAAAAACCAAAGATTGGAAGATGAAAGATGAACAGAGAATGTTAAATCCGAAATTTACACATGCTCAGCACATCATACCTCAGTTTGAATGAGTTTCTCCTGGAAGTGCCTGCACAGAACCTGTAGAAGAACTCCAAAATGAGAACAAAGAATATAACTTCAACAAATACTCACGGAAATAATTGATGTAAAGAAAGCAGTGTTATCAAAACTAGCAGCTAAAGGGACAAGGTTTACAACAAGCATGGGATAAAAAATAATGAGCCAAACAAATTATTTTGTCAAACCACAGACAAATTTCTGGAAGTTCTTATAAGAGGAATTTCTAAACACTGGCATGTTATACTCCACCATGCCACTCAATCACTGTAAGCTCTCCAGGTCCCATTAATCTACTTTCATGAAAAAAAAAATCAAATTTGGTTAAGAGAAATAAACTGTTTTTGGTATTTTGTTAAGCTCTCATCCATGACCTGGTCCAACATTGCGAAAACAGATAGCTTTAGTCAATCAATGCTCCTAAGTAAATCCAACTATTCGAATAGAGGTTACTTATTAGCATGTATTGTATTTAAGTGGGGTAAAAGCTTGGCCATAGCTTTATTTTCCCCAAGACACTGACTGAATAAGCAGAGAAAATTAGTTATAGACTGAAGTAGACAGTTCAACTAATGCATTTTGCAGGGCAAGTGAAAAGTATAATCACAAAAATTTTGGAATTCTAGTTTGAGAGCAGGGTTTCAATTTTGCACAGTAAGATGCACTCAATGTTCCTGTAAATGTAATAAATTGTCACATTTCAGTTACCAAAATCGCTTAACTTGGAGAAACAATCTCAATAAGTCACATGCTTTCCACACAAGCACAAGATTCTCAATAATCATTGCTCACAAAGGCTTTACTTCTTGTCCAAGTGAGAAAAAAATGACAAGCTAGCCATTTACGAGATCTCTTCTAAAAATCAAATTTAATGTTTAGCGCAATAAGACACTATAAACTGGGCCTTGTGATCTTAAAAATTTCTGAGTCTCAAGTAAGATAATAAGCAGTCTGTTCTGCCAAACAAGCATAAACTGGCTCTTTATCCTAGTTCTAGTCCACCAGGGAAGAACATCAGAAAATGACAGTTCTTTTACTAGTAGGATAATTTTAAAAGCAATTTTTTTCATTGACAAGTTACTAGCCTGGGATGAGAGAAGGGCTTCGGAACAACCTAACCTCAGTCCAATCGATAACTACCAACTGAACCACAAATTTGATGTATCTAGCTCAGATTGACAAATGTTTGACAACTATGATATAGGCTAAACAAGTATATCTAGGCCAGGAAATTCATCACAAAACCTTGTCTTGATTAAATGGACCTAAGGAAAGACTAAGAGAATCCCTCACCAGGAGCTAATACCAAAGAGATTAGGACAGTGGATGGATGCAGGAAACTTTAGATAAGGACAAATATGGTGCATATTAAGTTGTTATAAAATCAAAGCAATACACATTATTTGAAATTTCAAATATATAAATGTAGATATTAACAGGTGACAGCAAACACCTATAACAAAGGAGTAATATTATGCATTCCAACTATATTCCAGAGATATTGTAAACTAATCTGACACTGACCCTGACATTGCTAACAATTGATTGAGCATCTGGAACTTGTGGCTGCAAAGAATACTCTGCAAGAAGAGGCAGCAAAGATGACACAAATGTAGTTCTTTCTTGTTGTGCAGCCTGGAAAACCAGAATAAGGACCTCAAACTTCACTCTGATAACATTAATCCAAGAGATACACGAGCACCACCGATAAACTATTGCAAGCACGCTATTAGCAGATGCATTATGATAATCACAATGCCGTTCAATACATCAAATAGCATATTAAGTATTTTTATCAGTTATCACATTTCCATATAAGACATCAGCTCTTTCAAGAAAATAGCCTTAAAAGTGACAAATGTTGCCCAAACAGATATAACAAGTAGAGCAAAAGAAATGAACACTTGTATTTGATGCAACAAAGGTTTTGAATCACAGAAGTTTCAAGTTCGAAGGAAAGATAAGTAGAAGAAATTTCTACAAAATCATTTGACTTTTAGGGTTAAATTTTCATATAATTTAAACAAAAGTAAACTGCAGCAACTCAAAGATAATAAACAGAATAAGATGCACACCTGCAATTCATATGTTAGCCTTATATTTTCTTCTATTATGTCTTGTCTATAGGAGAGAGCTTTTGATGCAGCATCAACAAGTTCCTGCTGTTGTTGATCAAAGGCCTAGCATGGAAGGTGATATATTACCCCACAGGAAGGGACCAGAAAAACAAAAAGGTCAGATTAACTATTGATACAGAAACAAGATAGGACTGCCTACCAGTCGCAAATAAGCAATGCGCTTTTCCAGAACATACTTTTTGTTACGTATTTGGGCTTCCTATCAAAAAAACGTTTCTGCATTAGGCACTTAATTTGCTTATATTTTTATCATTTTATGAGAAAACACAGCAAAAAGAAAAAAATCTTGGAATAATTGACCAGTAGTATTCTCAATCTACCTTCATAGAATAGTCAGAAAGATGTTTTTTCAACTGCGAAATTTCTTCCTCATGATCTCGAATCTTTAGAATAAAATCATAAAAACACCATTCATAAGAATTCAAATACTTTCATTGTGCGTAAGGACAAATGCATGAACATATAAAAAATCTAATGTGAATACCTGCTTCCATTGAGCATCAGAATTCTCCACTCCAGCTATTTGCATCAACCCATGCCCAGCCGAATTTAACTTTGAATCATATTGTCCTTCCATTGGATACCTAGGAGAAACACGAAAAGTTGTCTCAAACTGTATGTATCCTCTATTACATCCTTGAGTTCATGTGAATTACCTTCGAGGAGATATTGATTGGGCAGATGGTGAAGATGACTGAGAAATTCCAGTAAATTCTGCCGGTGACTGCACTCCAGGAACTACCCTCCTTGTTACATTGATCTTGCTGCTCTCCAATTGGCTTTCTGCTCCTCTCTTTATGGTAGAATCCTTGTCATTATGTCTCATATCTTGGTTTGGAACTACCATACCCAATGGACCAACTGCAGATATAGTGCCCATGTTCCTAATTTTATCTACAAGATTGCTTGCCGAAGGAATGGATGGATGAACATCATAAGGCCCATGAATCCGCTCATTCCATTGATCAATAGAATGAGATCTCTTTACTGTCGAATCATCTGTTTTCTGCCGTATACCACACCACAGCCAATGAAAAGGTGAAAATTCTGCTGAGCCATGAAGACTACAACTAATTGCATACCATAACAAGTAGATGCTGGACAAAAATATATTACCTTTAGCAGTGAAATTTAAACCCCAAAAAAATAGCATCATAAAGTATAAAAATATTTTTCTATTGTCTATGTACTGCATGTGAGACTTTAACCAAACAAAATATTTACATCAAACACATCACTCCTAGATTAAAAATTACTAAAGCAAGAAAGAACTCCATCTATAAGTGGAAGCGAAGATCATTTACCAACTACGAGAAGAACTAAATGCAATTCGACCTGAAATTTGGTTATTAAAGCCTCTTGCAAATATGTTCTTATGCGCATGCAGAAATTTAATTATGACATATCCATAAGAACCAGGCATTCGTTCAGCATACAACAAGATGAATATATAGTTTAGGAGAAGTAAGCAATAGCTGCTACAAATTTTAAAGATAATTTTGTCAAAGAAAGTTGCGAATAACTTTCTGAAGTCTAGTTATTGTTTTAGATTTTTTTAGCCACACACTACAATCGAACTAGATGATATTTTAATCATGAATCGTTAAAACTTCACCCACTCAATAAATCATCCAAAATTATAACCGTAAACGCAAGATGCCATACAGAGGCAATACAAGATTGCACGGACACATCAAACTCACGTGCTCCAACCCAAGTAGCAAAGAATTAGGTGATTTCTGCTGTGTCATTATTCACCTTCAAGAAGAATAAAGAAACGAAATACAGGCTTATAAGGAAAATAATTACTTACATATTTGTCAAGTTCTTGAATTTTTCTATGTAGTTCATTCCGTAATTGGGTGTTCTCTTCTACCTGAGAAGTAGAGTGCAAAAAGTTACTAACAAACAGCATCGTGAAGAAAGTTTTTCCACATATGAACACATGAGAGACCAAAAATCAATAACGAACCACGTTCACTGGTCAGTGAACCAAATTCCAAAGAAAAAATTATACACACAAAAAAAAAGAAAAGGATTAAAAAAAACAGAAAATGAGCAAAATCTTGGATACTAATCTCAACCAACAAGCAAGCGAAGCGATATCATTTTACAAGAAAAAGCATACCTGTTGTTTGATAGTGGCTTCCGCAGCTTCAACAGCTTTCACAACCTGAAATAAGGTGTCATTATTGCTGGCATTGGCGCTTGAGGTAGTAGCATCAGAGTTGGCGTTACGGCGATTATTGAAATTACGATTAGAAGTTGAAGAGGATGCGGAACCACTCAACGCTAATCCCGACATCTTACTGGTTAGCTTCCCTTCAAGAAGCTTATCCATGGCCGAAATTTTAACAAAGAATCAAGCAAGAACAACTTGTATAGCATAAAACTCCGCGGAATTGAAAAATGAATGCAAATATCAGAAATGGAGACGGAAGAAACAAGAAAGGAGTAGCAACAAAAGTAGAAGAAAAGGAGTTGACGATATAGGAAATGTGAGAGAATTCGGAAACCCTAAACCCAATCAAGTAAAAACAGAAAGAATGAATGAATTGAGTCTCTCTTTCACACAGAGTGTCAATGGGGGGTTATTTGCAAGCAAGGCCGCGTGTTTATGAAGACGTTGTTATTTAAAGCAGAAGATCATTATTTTCTTAATTTTTTTATTTTCCTTTTTTTTTTTTAATTTTGTACTTTTGCAAAGATGATGGTGATTATTATGATAATCAGCAATCATCACTACCATAGCGTTTAAAACCTTTCGGTATAGTTCTGAAAAAAATTGGGTTCACAAGTCTTCTTTTTAAGAAGGGACGCATACTTGGAGTTTAACAATCTCAAATTGACTTATAGGCTCCATTTTGTCCACAAACACAGTTTTGAGGATTTTTGTTCATTTCAATTTTTCAATGATGATTTTATTAAAATAAAAAAATGAAAATTTTAAAGCGGGGTAAATTTAAAAACACATCGTATGATTTCATTCGTTGTTAGAATGGATCGATGAATTTTTCACGGAAGTTTATGACCATTAGCCAAAAAAAGATTTTTAAATGACACCTACATCCCCTTTTCAAAAATATTACTTAAATTATTTATAAATAAAAATTTGAACCCTATAAAAAAATAAATATGTAGATCTCATATTTTATGAATTGACTTCTACTATACAAGTAAAATGAACCAATAATGGAACATCAGTTTCCTACTTATTTTTTTATTTTTTATTTTTACTTGAGTTTACGGGTTCGACACCATAAAGCCCCTCGTATTAAAGAAGTTCGTTGGTTAGTCCCTCCCCCCCATGGATAAAAGTTAATACGGATGCGTCTGTCTTGGGTTGTCCGGGTCTGGCAGGTTGTGGTGGTTTCTTTCGAGATTCAAATGGTTATGGTCTAGGTTGTTTCCATTTCAGTATGGGAAACAGTTTTTCTTTCATTGCTGAGCTTAATTCCGTCATTTATGCAATAGGAAAAGCTTGGGAATTTGGTTGGAGATATCTTTGGGTTGAAAGTGATTCCATTTACGTGGTTAATCTCATTAAATCTAGAAGCAGTTTGGTTCCTTGGTCGATTCGGATTGCTTGGATGGAGTGATTGGGTAAGATGGAAACCATGAATATTTTCGTCTCTCATATTTTTAGAGAAGGGAATCGTATTGCTGATGCCTTGGCCTATGTAGGAAGATCTTCGAATTCTTTTTAGTCAACTAGCTTACCAAATTGTTGTTTAGATTTTTACTTTCATGATTGTAGTGGCCGATCTAATTATCGGTTCGATTGACACTCTTGTTACATTTTAATTTTTCTTTCTCAATCTTTTAATAAAATTTGAGTTCGGGTTTGGCTTTTAGGGGTTTGCGGGGGTGCCAACCTAGTTGGGATGTCCGCTCCCTAATAGTTCCCGTCCTCAGCTTTCATGCAAAAAAAATTACAATTTGTATGTAAAACTCAAAAATTTACATAAATTTTTGGATGTATGAAAATAATCCTGGATTCAATGCTGCTTCAAGGAGTAAAGGATTATATCAATCAATGAGTTGGTTAGTATCCATTTTTTATTATGCAATTGTCTTTTTACCTCCAAAGAATGGCACAGTTGGTAATGCTGACTAAATATGCAGGAGAAGATTGATAGATTGATGTTCCATTCTCACGAAATATAGAGTAAAGTGATAAAACAAGCGATTTTGTGCTTTATGCAACACTCTCTGAAAGTGATATTTATTTACTGTTTCATTTAAATGTTGATCTGATCTCATAAAATCGTTTCATTTAAATAATACATTTTTTTCCTTAAAAGCTCCAAAAGTTCCTGAGACTATTATAATTTCAGAGAGCGCTATATCTTTGTGTGATTTTGAAGCATCAAAACTTTTTACAGGAAAGAGAAATTGGCATTGATTTCGTAAAAATGGCGCAAATATTTACCGGTAATAACTAAATAGCTGTTGGCCACTATTTTTTTATCATAATTTTAAAAATATGTGATTCAGTCAAAAATAAAAATATGTTATGGATCATGCCTTTAAATTGACAGAATCAGTAAGTAAACAAATAATACTGAGAACAAAACAACAGCTCAAACTGCATAAAAAATCACAAATAAAATAAAATGCATAAACAAGAAAATTACAATAAATCGGCTCAAAAATTTTCACTGATCAATCATTGATAATGCATAAAAATAGCAGAAGATTTTCTTCTTTATACTTGACTCCATTTACACCTGATTGGCTGATTAACTTGGTTTGAAATGCAAAATGATTAGTCGGTAGATGTGTAAAGTTAAACTAAAGGCTGTCTGAACTCTGAACCAATACATTGACAAAGTTCAGTTCCAAATATAACCTCGATTGAATTGACTTTTAGTAGAATTGGAACGAAACAAAAGCAAAAGCTTGCAGTCAAAAGGAGCTAAGAATGTAAAACACAACAAAAAAGAAAGCATAAAATTTTAATTTGCCCAGCACTCACAGTTCATTGCATTACCAGAAAATATGCAGGGACAGAATAATTGATCAGAAATGAAATATAACAAAGTGTATTGATCAAAGAAAGAAACCCAATAAATTTTCAGAAAACTGACCAATTTACAACATGAAACAACCAATCCATCTGGATTGTGAAAAATATAAACATATGCAAGTATACGAAATCCAATTCAACCATCAATGCACTTAAATCCCCTACAAACCCACAACCAAATCCCAAATAAAACAGCACAAATTACCAAATCCAAAATCAAAACAACCCAAACATGTTTCCTCCATATTTGCTTAGCCTTTTGCTTGCTATCACCAAAATAAAACCCATTCCCATTATGATTCTTATGCATTGAAACTGAAAATTCTCTATTCATCATATAATTCCCATTCTCGCCTACATGATTTACCTTATTATCCACCGTTGAGCCAGCAAAATCCTCTCCTCCGCCGTCACTGCGACCGCCGCCACCGACGCAACCTAATGCTCTCTTCTTTTTCTTCATCATCAGCATCTTCCCCGGCTTCTTAAGCAGGGGACTCGCTATACCTCTTGAATCCATGCTCAGCGTCCGATTCTCCTTTGTTATATCCGTGAAAGAGTTAACCAAGTCTGAATCCAAAGCTAGTATTTCGCGTAAAACAGGATAGAAAGTGCTTTGAAGACAGAGATTAGTAGGATTATCAAAGTCTTCGATTGGATTAGACGCCATTCGATCCTCGAAAGCCGTCTTCAAACGGTCTAAGAACCAGACAACCTCCGATTTGGCAAGATCTTCATCGAATATCACAAAGTACGTGATCACCGATTGAAATACGAATGTGTAGGTCTTCTTTCGAACCGTATGGGAGAAGCTGGAGTGATGAGATGGAGCTTCCTCTATGCATCGTTTGCCAATCTCTTCAATTCCTGGATGTTTTGGAGAAGAAAACTCTGAAAGAATAATTGATCCTTTTGAAATGCACGCGTAGAAGATCAGATCTGGACTTGAAATCATTAGATAGGTTGATTTACTGATCTTTCTCTCCTTAAATTTATGCAGAAACCAATGAAAATTTGAATTTAGGAGAGATGATGGGAATAGGAACCAAATTGCAGAAACAGAAATTTGGCATCGCAAAATCGAAAAGAGAAATTCCTCTCAAGCCGAATGCTGGATTTTCCTGTCAAAGAAGATACAGTTTCAGAAGCTTCATTTGGGCTTTTTTTTCTCTCTCTCTCTAGGGTTTGGTAACGGAAGAGAGAAGAAAAACAGAACATCTGATACAGCGATAGGTAGAAGAAAACAGAATAACGGCTACGGAAAATAATTAGCCCTTTTTGCATAGTATAATTACGGATGTGCCATTTACTTTATAAGTAATACCAACAAAGTTCCAATTTAAGTTCGTGATCCTTAAGCATCCATTATGATCGAACTTTGGGTTGTGTATGGAGCAACATTAAATCTTGGATTAGTCATCTTGCCCTTCGAGGTACCAACAAATTAACGATCGGGTATTAATCTGGATGTGGACATGGTTTAATTTTTTTAAAAAACTTTTTACAGTTCGAAAATTTTAACATTTCACATATAACAGCGTGTAACAGATGAAATTGTGCATTAATCAAGTTCACGAATTGTTTATATTCAACGGTTAACTTGTAATAAAAGATAAAAGAAAGGAAATGCGTAAAAACCAATAAGAACAAAATGTTAAATGCACTGTTTGCTCCCTCACCTATGGTCAAAAAGTCTACTGCCCCCCTGACCTTTGCAAAGGTCCCCGTAGCTCCCTCACCTTTTAAAAAAGAATCTCATAACTTCCTTAACTTTAAAAAAGTGAATCACTCAACTTCTTTTGACAAAGTATACCACTCAACTTCTTCTTCTTTCTTTGGATTTCTGTAAATTTTTTCAAGGTTTATTGGCCGAATTTTATATTCTACCAAACAGATGAGATTGTCAAAAGGAGTTAAGTGGTTCACTTTTTTAAAGTTGAGGGAGTTGTGAGGTTCTTTTATAAAAGATGAGGAAGTTGTGAGATTCTTTTTTCAAAGATAAGGGAGTTACAGGGACTTTTGCAAAGGTCATGGAGGCAGTAGACTTTTTGACCATAGATGAGGGAGTAAATAATGCATTTAGCCAAAACAAAAAAGGGCCTGTAAAATTATTTACTATGATAAAAAACTTAGAATTTTTCAAGATTTATTTCCGTTCCTTTTCAATTTCCAATTAGCAATAAAATAAATTAGTAACATTTTACTGTTTGTACAATTGAGGTAAATTGAAATTTTACTAGGTTCACCATTATTGAATCTTAAAATAACACATGCTGTGCATATTAACAAAAAGAGATATAATATTTTTGTAAAGATGAAGGTGACAGTCAAAGATTTTTACAAATTAAACGTTACACTAAAGATTTTAATGCCAAATCTAGGCGCCAACAAATTTATTCAGCTATTTATTTCAAATGAAAACGATTGATAGAGAAAGTGTCATCTATCTTTGTGGGATGTTAACGTTGATTTTTAAAAATTTCAATTAATTTTTTAAATTGATAAAAATGTATTCATTTATTACCATCAATGTCATTGTTGAAAAATCAAACCAATACGTAAAGTTGAAGGGATAAACTGATACAATTTTACAAAGTTTAATCGGTTAATTGGATCATTTGAAGGTTCAGTGTAACATTTGACAAAGGTTATCAAATTTAGTGGATCTCGATGTACGTCCTGACTTACAAAACAAGGCCAAATACATCAACATTCTCTTCAACTTGGTTCCAAAAGTCTGATGTCATCATAAACTATCAAACGTTCTAATCAACTTCTTGAACTTGGCAAAAATGCACCAGTTTGCCCCCTCTCAATGCCACGTGTCAACTTCTGATTGGTGAGAGAAAATTCAAAAAATTGCATCTTTAAAAAGTCAAACGAACCATATTTTGACACGTGACGTTGAGGGGGCTAAGGTTTGCTTTTACCAAGTTGAGGGAGCTATCTGAACTTTTTAAAAATTGAGAATGACATCAGCTATTGAAACCAAATTGAATGAAGTATTGATGTATTTGGCACGTCTAACGGGGTAATATCATCATCAATCAAATAGGTATGTCATTTAAAAAGGTTTTCAGAGATATCTCTGTCCGATATTAAATCATTGACAATTTAGGAATATTTCGTGTAAGCTCAACCCAGTATTTTTGTTCTAAAATTTTAGCTCATAAACTCGAACATAAATCCTACTCTGAAAAACATCCAATTCCTTATTTGGAGGAACTAGATAAATTTATCTACGACTTTATCCGAACTAGATAAATTTATTGGTAAAGACATCTCTTTTAGAGTTCGTATTTCACTTGGATAAGAATCTCACGCTTTAATTAAGGATGAAAAACTAAAAAAATATCATAAGAAAATGTGGTAAGTGAATTTTTTTAAACACCGATTGAATATAATAATATGATCAATGACAAAAATTCTGGGCTTACAAGCTACACCACATAAACTTCACTAACTGTCCACAAGTATTTTTTTTCTTGACTAGAAAAAATGTTTAAATGACCCAAATTTAAAATTGAAGGCATAAATTCAAACATTAAGATTCCGTTTGTTTATAGGAAAATATTTTTCGGATTTTCCGACGTTTGTTTGATATGAAAAACAAATCAAAGGAAAATATTGTGCAAATCAACATGAAAATATAGTATAAATAAAGGAAAATGTTTTCCCATAAACATTTTTTCTTTTATTGTATCACCTCATATCCTCCACTATTACTACCAATCCCTAAGTTTCACTACCACCACCACCGCTATCTCCGTCCCATCATTTTCACCACCACTTCCTCCACCCTACTTTTACCATCACCACCTCCTTTACCCCGCTACCATCACCACTATCACCTCCTCCATCCCGCTCTCGCTACCACCACCACCTCCTCCGCCCCAACCACCACGACCACTCCCTCCACCCCACCTTCTCCACCTTGCCACCACCATCACCTCTTCCTCCTCTACCCCTCATCGCCACCATCACTTCTGCCCCACCGTCACCACCTCCTCCACCTTGCCACCGCCACCACTTACTTCCTCCTCCACTTTCTCCAACAAATGCTATCACCTACCTCAATTTCTTCTATTCCACCACCACCATTATCACCACCGTATGTGTATATATATATATGTGTTTGTTTGTGTTAAAATATGATATTGCATATTTAAATATGTGATTGGAAGATATTTTCAAATATTTTACAATGATGTAACCAGATACAGGAAAATATTTTATTTTCCTGCACAATATTTTCTCTTGCATAACATTTTCCCTTGCGCATTATTTTCCTAATTGGCTCCACAAGGAACTCGCTCATTCTCCTTTTCTTGAAGAAGCCGAAAAATGTGATCTCAGTAGTGAGATTTCTCATCTAGCACATTTTTTTTTGTCTCAACTGTGTTTTGTCCACAAGGAGTTAGAAAATTTTAGCCAAACTTGCTTTGATTCGGACTCCAGCAACATACTGGGGGTTCATTTATGATTTCACATTAGGAAATTGAGATGCTTATAAACCAAGTTTACAAGTATAGATCATAATTCTCCTCCAAAAGAAAAAAAAGTACAGATCATGATTACATCACGTTAAAATATATATAATAAAAAGAAAAAAATAATAATAATAACAGTGAATGTATAAATAGTAAACAAAAATAATGATAAAAAAAGTCTAAACTATAAACTCAAACCCACACTGCATGCGGTAATAAGAAGAAAAAGGAGAAAAAGCCTTGAGAGTGGTTCCTCTTGTAGATCAATGCAGCTTTCTGGCAAACATGCACTGCTATTTATCCAAATTGTTTCAATAAAACTAAAACCTTGTAATTTAATCTGGCCTCCATTAGTTTTTATACTTTGTAAATTTGGATAATCCAAGTGGGATGCAAATTTGCCAAGTGAGATATAACTGACAAATTTGTTAGTGAAGGACTAAATCATCTGACATTTACAAGTAGATAAACCTATCTAAAGGCCGAAACA
The DNA here is from genome assembly GCA_948277035.1 of Euphorbia corollata. NCBI lineage: Eukaryota > Viridiplantae > Streptophyta > Magnoliopsida > Malpighiales > Euphorbiaceae > Euphorbia > Euphorbia corollata. The sequence continues at coordinate 7,044 of CAOJBI011366757.1, read as the reverse complement.
AAGTACTGCAACTTACTGAAAAATTTAGAAAAAAAGTCATTTGTGGCTTTTTCTTGTTTATAAATATCTGTAATGAATGGGAAGCACTTAGCTGACATAGGGAGGATCAATGAAGGCCCATTCAAAAACCTGTTCATATTGAGCTGCAGCATTTTCCCAAGTGTAGTCCTTTTCCATTCCTCTCTTCATTATTCCTATCCATGACTTTTCATGATCCCTGTATGTCTTCACTGCTAGTCTCAATGCCTATCATTTTCACATCTTCCATTAGATACCATGTTTGTAGCAGTACTATTACTTTACTGAAATGAAAATTAGAAAAACAATTTTGACATGTTTCATTGCGTGTAATATGCTACAGCAAACCTCTTCAGAAAGTGTCAGATTTTTTTTTAAGGGGATGGTCTAATCACCACGCATGAACAAAGGCGGCATAAAAAGTTTCTATTAAGTTCACCTAAAAAGTCAACGTCCATTGACCCGGGTTATAACCCAGGGTTAATCAAAATTATATGGCATATGAAGCTCTGAGATAGTAGGAGACTTGCTACTCATAACAGGGGGATTCATGACACTAAACTCCACAATTTTTAACTAAACTGCCTTTTGAGCTGATATATACATGTCCCAAACTTTATTACGAAGTGCACATAAATAATAGGGATAATGCATCTATAACACCAGAACTTGTTAAAAATGAGCACTTGTCACCCTAAACTTTCAAATATGTCATATACCCTGAACTTGTTCAAAATGCACCAGTTTGTCCCCTCATCATCACGTGTCACTTTCTGGTTGACTTTTTCAAAGATGTCTTTTTTTCTGATTTTTCTCTCCAACCAGAAATTGGCACGTGGCATTATGAGAGGGGAAAATGGTACATTTTAAACAAGTTCAAAAGGGGTATCTGACTCAATTTGAAAGTTTAGGATGGTAAGTGTTCATTTTGGACAAGTTACAGGATCCAAGGATGAATTAAGCCTAAATAATATAATTGACTTACCGATAGCATAGATTCTTTTGATAGAGGAGAAAATGTCCACCTGTCCAATAACAAGAAATATAATAACTTTTATGTCTACTACACGTGTCCTTCTATAATATAACAACAATTTAATTGCAGTTCAATATTATAGTTTGCATAACAAAAAAGGATTTGTTCTGTTATTAATAAACTCTAAAAGAGGAGTACGTTTTGAATGAAAATAAAAGAGGAATAAAGTAACAGGATCTAAGAGGATAATTAGCAGGATCTAGATTCAACATAAATTATGATTCATGAAACGCCAGCAGGGGATATGCTTATCGGAAGCTAAAATCAGGGGCTAGATTATCTGAAATTTGAAAATTTGTATGGGTTAACTATGGAAGGGACAGAAAAATGGCTTCTGCTGTACAAAATCATGTAGTGCAAAAGCTTGAGGAGAATCACATACCCGGTGCCTTCTCCAAGACCTCCATTTGCAAATGGATCGAACGCTTTTACTGTATCCTGATATATACACAGCAGGATTGATTTAATGCATGATATATACACAGCAGGATTGATTTAATGCATGAATATCTTCCACAAACAATTTCAACTTCATAATACAATTTCACTCACTCTAAGTCCTCCAGTGGCATGAACTACTGGTACAGTTCCATATCGCATTGCGTACAATTGATTTAGTCCACAAGGCTCGAATCTCGAGGGCATTAATAGAATGTCACAGCTGTTCATTTCAAAAGTAGAATCAGTGCTGTAGAATTAACTTCAAACATAGTGATCAAACATATCTTGCACATCATGAAAATTTCGATTACCCTGCAGTTATTCTGTGAGAAATTGGGACATTAAACCCTACCCAACCTCGGAATTTGTCTTTGTATGTTGACTCAGAAGATCTCATCCAATCTTCATAGAGCGGGTCCCCAGACCCCAGCATTACCTGAATACGTGATATAGAACATTAGATGTCTGAAGGAAAGCTGCAATCCTTTTAAAGGGTGGGAAGGAAAAAAATTGCATCAATTAAACTATTGACAGCTATTCAGTTTAAAAATAAGAGTCTACCGACATATCTCAAATGTATAATATGACCCTTAAAATGTACACCGAAAGGAACAGATACAAGAAAAGCGAACGCCAGATGTCAGATACAAGAAAACAAAAACGGAACAGGAAAGAAACTCACTTACGAATTGAATATCATCTTCCAGCAGATCAGGAATAGCCCAACGAATCAGGTCAATGCCTTTTTGATAGTCCAGTCTCCCAATGAACCCAATCTACAAATTGCAATTTCAATCAACTTACAGAGATTAGCTTCAATAAGTAGCAGAGTGCACCTTAGAAGAATCAGAATGCTACCAATGGACAATCCGGTCTTGTAGGAAGACCCAATTCCTTTTGCAAAGCAATCTTACATTGAGCCTAACATTTACCAAGAAATGGGGTCAGAGAATAATGCTTCAACGAAATTAGTTACAGCGAAAAGAAAAAGGGAAAAAATCTGAACCTTTCCAGAGAGATCATCAACAGTGTAATGGAAAGGAATATGCTTATCTGATGATGGATTCCATTCAGAAACATCAATGCCATTTGTGATTCCTAGTTGACATATATATCAATTAAGCACCAAAAGAATATATTACGACAAAAAAACTTGGATTGACCAAAAAAAAAAAGAGGGGCAACTGTGGTCTTGGATAAGCATTAAAAGAAATACCATTCAGTACCATCCTTCGACTGCAAAGCAGCTCATTGAGCCCATATCCACCTTCAACAGTTGTTATTTCCCAAGAATAGCCCTGCAATTATTATTAAAGTATCAGGATGTCAAAGAGTAAGTAATAATTGTGGACAAAGAACTGCTATTACTGAACACAAATAACCTCGTAGTTCTCCAATTTTCAATGATTTGACAGGAATGTCAATCAAATAGAGTATCCAACTTTGTAATATTTAAGCACTGAAAATTAAAGAGTAAATCTTAACATAATGACCTTGCTAACTGTGAGAATTCGATCAGCTGTCACAATTGCACCCTTCAGCACATTTACAGCTTCGCCTCTGTCAAGAGCATGAGCCCTTGCCCATGTTGGGAACACCCATTCCAGAGCTCCATACCACTCTGAAGGCAGTCCAAAATTTTGATATGTAACTGCAGGTTCCACTCCCTTGCATAAAAAGACAACACTACTCAACCAGAATCGAAAAATTGAACCTTAATCACCTAGAGCTTTATTTCACTTTTGAAGATTGCAATGCCTAAGAGGAAGATAAAGATGCCATACAATAAATAAAATAACAAAATGGGCATTTACTTGATGAGCTAGGTTATGTATCACAAGAACACTTCGGGCGTCCTTATAAACTCCATATGGACGATATTTGGCAGCCAGGAGTCTGAATCACAAACATTAACTATATTAATGATTTCAATAAATTGCATCTACAAAGTACACTTTAAACAAAAATTAAGCGGAAATAATTAATGACAATCAAAATAAAACTCAAATCTAGAAAAGAGTACATGGCCCATTCATCATACAACACGAACAACTAGCATCTAAAGTGAAAGGACCAAACATTTTGAACAAACATGAATTAATAAATGTACTAATTATCTAAGAAATACTTACACAGGTACCAGTCCAGCATGCCAGTCATTTGCAAGGAAAAGACATTTTTCGCCATAGGTGTAACCTCCAAGTGGAAGCACTAGTGGAGCTTCACATGCTGCATGGCAAAGCAGAGTGAAGCGAAACTGAAAACCAAATAAGACAAAAGAATTTCATTATTCCTGAATCAAAGGCTTCAAAATTAAATACCAGTCTTCTAGCAGGAAAGAGTAAAATACCTGATTATCACCAAAAGCACCAAAGCTATCACCATATGGATTTCCAGGACGATGATACGAAGGATGGTCAACAAAAATCTAAAGGAAAATATTTGCTTTTATCACAAAGATGCAACGAGGTTACAAGAAAAAAACTTCCAAATGCAAAAGTAACCATCACAAAAATCAATTTGTGAGAAACTACATCCAATATTTACTTTTAGAGGGATAACACTCTCACCCAGTCAACACCTTGCCTATATTCATGGAAAAAGCCAACTTCTTGTTCCCCTCCAAAGCAATTAACCTTTATCTGGCACTCTAAATCTGAAGTATTAGCAAAAATCTTATCTTGAGAACTCCCATGCAAGTATCTGGGAGAAACAACCATCACACGGTGTCCACGGCCGGCAAGTGAAATAGGCAGAGAACCACAAACATCTCCTAATCCACCTGTCTTTGAATATGGTGCTGCTTCAGCGGAAACAAAAACAATATTTTGTTTTACTTTGGCTTTGACTTTATCCTCGCCTTCATAGTCCACTGTTTCTGCAACTCTATCAACATCTTCATGAGATTCTATTGCTTGCCCATCACCTGTAGATCAAGTTCAAAAAAAATCGAAGAACTCTCGTCATTACCAAATTCAAGAATGCAGCATCAGAACATTTAGTTTCAAAGTTCAGCCATAGACAAGACCAATAACTGCACAGTTCACTTTTCGAATTCGTTATGGCACAACATCAATGTGGAAGTTCTGAGTTCAGTGAGAAAGCATTGTTGCAAATGTCAAGAAATTCAAAAGCACAGTTCAAGAAAATAGTTAGTTAGCTACTTTTGCCTATCTCAAAGAGCAATGAACTTTGACATGTAATTATTGTGGACTGTGGTGATCAACTAACCAAGCAATTTACTATCAGATTCAGAATTATTTTAAAGGTCCAGTGATGCATATCCTAAATATCACTAAAACAATCATATACATTTCCATTTTTGGGACAAACCTTAAACTGATGAGCATTATTTATACAGAATCTTCAAAAGGAAGGCGGGCTACAAAGTGGAGAGTCAGCATTCATTTGTTTACTGTTTGGAGCATTATTCTTTTTTTATATATAAATATGGATTTTGAAGAGCCAGGTATCGAAATAATGATGGTGAAGGTGTATCGATTCCAATTGGTTTTGGATTATTAGTCTTGCACCAAAATAATTTAATTAGTGTCATAATGTGCAATTCCTTCAAATAATCTAAGCATCTTATAGGAAATGATTGAATTACATTGTTTAAATCTTGCTTTTTCAGAAATTATTATGGGGGAGAATCAAGTGTACATTAAGATACAAGTAAAATTTTAACACAAAAAAGGAGCAAGGCATCATCTCCTTTATACCACAATTCATTTGATAATGAAAGGCATTATAATAATCAAAATTCATGATCCGAATTTTTACTTTAATATAATAGAATAATGACAAATTACTAAACATAAACATTATAAAAAGAGAAGGAGAGCAATGATTGAAAAAGAGAGAGAATTAAACAGAACAATACCAGCGTGAGAAATGAGGTTAAAGCCAATAACAGAACCAGAATCATCAAGCTCAGCACCGAGCAAAAGAGCTTTATCCCGCTCCTTAGTATTATCCAGAGAAGAAGAGGCATCGCGTCGAAGCGTATCTGATCGGACGAGGAAAAGAGGGCCATTTTTGGGGGTAGGTCGAGTGAAAGAGAGCAGAGTGGAAGGGGTAAAAGAGGAGAGCGGTAATTTAGGAAGGAAGAGAGAAGTAGAAAGAGAAAGGGAGTCCATGATAGAGTAAACAGAAGAGAAGAGAGGAAGACTAGATGATAGGGTTGAAAATGAAGGGAGAAGAAAGGATTCTGTGATGAAGAAGAAAAGAAGAACAAATTTAAACAGCTGGTTCGAGTTGATTAATAACAATAAATAGATCCATAGAAAGCGCGAAAGCCAAAATTAGATCCTCTACAGTCTACACTCCCCTTTTAATATAACCCATTCATTCTTGTTAGTATTATTATTATTAACTGCTTCCTTTTTCCACGTCCGCACTTCATGTGGGCCACGTCAGCACTTCATGTGAGACTCACTCTGACATGGCACCATCTCTGCCGCAAGCCCTTTGCTTTTGTTTTCTTCTGACTTCTGAGGTGATCGGTGGTGATCCCACAAATATCGGTTTTTTATATAAATATCTAAATTCATAATTATAACTCTTTAAGGATTTGTTTGGAAATTTTGAAGGAATTCAATTGAATTCATTTCATTTTATACAGAAAAGTTGTAATTTTTGAATGTAAAATGAAATGAATTCAATGGAATTCTTTCAAAATTTGGTTTTCCAAACACACCCTAAATGAATTGAATTTAGATAAATACAAGCTTTTGTGTGAGTATAACATTTATTAGAACATTTTGTATCCACTATAAAAAAAAGAAGGTAATGATAAATATTTTTGTAATCATTTTTTATGATCATGTAACTGTTAAAATAAGAAAATTTGTTACAAGACTATTACTTAGGCACAAATTCTAAAGGCTAAATTTTTGTTGTTTTTTTTCCCTCAGGATACACCAATGACCAATTTGTCAGAAATATTACATGGATGCAGGACATTCAATTTTTAATATTTAAAATATGAATAAAAAAAAGTTTATAGACATTTTCTTTCGTTTCCTATGGCTATAAAAGTGTTTCCAAAAAAAATTGGCATATATTCATAACTTGTATCTGAAATTCTGAATATTGGCATCTTGTTTCCTAAAAGTTTTGGAAACCAAAACAATTAACATTGTACAAGATGTTTTTGGACACTGTTGGACCTTTTGAACAAGATAAATTGTCCAAAGGGGAGGTGAATGGCAATTTAAAAAGTAAAATAAGGTTTTGAAAACTTTTGCCGGAAATACAATTGAAATTATCAGAAGATAATTCTTCGGAGGCTCTGAAAATAAAACTTCAGAGGCTCTGAGATATTTCGGAAGCTCTCCAATAGAAATCAGAAGCTTCCTTCTGATAATTTAAATACGCTAATATATAAATAGACAAAGTTTAGAGATATCAAACAGCGATGTTTATACTGGTTCGGTCTCTGCCTACTTCCAGTCCTCAGGTACCTTTCCTGAGCTTTAATCCACTATTGATTCTTCTTAGGGTGAAGAATAAACCTCTACAATGCTGCTGTTACAGATCAGAGTACC